>PVIW01008463.1:0-60969 GCA_004026585.1 Noctilio leporinus
GTATTTGAGAACATCCACACCCTTAAATGACATGCCTTTCCAAGTTCAGTCCCAATATTCCTTATAGGGTAGCTTGTTCCAAACTCAACTACCTGCAGCCTCCCAAATGCATTCCATGCTTTGTTGGCCAGAGCTTCTGAACAGCCATTTTCTCTGCTGAAATTTCCTTTCCCTTTATAGTCTGGGACCCAAATCTGACTGCTGCCCCCAGATCTAATACAAGCACCCACACTACCCAGAAGCAGTCCCTGCCTCCTCAAACTTCCTTCACATTTTATGGGTACCTCTCTCAAAGCATTTATCACACTTTGTTTTGTATCACCATTATTTATAGATATGTCAAATCTTAACTTTCAGGCTATTTTTGTTTAAACTAGAATCCTCTTCTAGTTTATTTTTACATCCTTTGCAGGATTTAGTCATGCCCTGGTCACAGTAGATTTATTGTGGAAGAATAAGAAGTGATTGGATTTTCAGTTTCAGAGGTTTGGATTCAAATCCTGACTTTGCTACCCACCAGTTTTATGACTTTCACCAACATGTTCTAGCTATCCTGAGCCTTCATTTCCTTATCATAAGGAAGATAATACTACTATCTCCTTTTCAGCACTGTTAGTACAGTTAGTGATGGTGTGAGTAAGATGTCTGGCATAGTTGGGGGCATAAATAATTAGATAATAAATGGGTACCTTAGTATTTTTGAAAAAAAAATAATTTGAGGGAAATATGTGAGATAGCAGTTCAGCTGACTTAGAATCTGCACATGGGTGACCTCTGATCAAATTCACAAAGCATGAGGAATGGTTCTGCTCCCTCTCCCCTTCCAAACCAAATAAGATAGCACCTCAGAGGGGGACTCAACAGCTGCACTGCCACTCTTTCCTGCACTGACCCTTCACTTCTTCCAGTTTGGGGCAATGCCTTCCAGTTCCCCCAGGATCTTCTCCCTAGAGCCTAGGCTGCAGGGTATTTAAATATGGCCCCCAGATGGTGCCAAGAAGGAGGGGACAGCCTCATCCTCCCCCTCAGCTCCATCCTGCCTGCCTTACCCACTAGGCCCAATGAGAAACAGGTGATTGCCAAGAATACTGGGGGAGGCTTTGATCTGCCGGCTGCACAGAAGCCAGCTGAGCCAAGAAGGAGCAGTGTCAGATTTATTGCAGCCCTGAGAAGTACAGATATTAGGTTGGCTGTAGCTCACTGACCTCTTCAGGCTTTCCATTTTGGTCTGAGATTTATTACCTCCTTGGCTTTTTTAATTCCCAGGGATCTCTGCCTTTAACATTTCTGCTCAAGCCCCCTGAGTCACAAGGACTTCCTGTTTGCCGAGACCACAGATAAAGAAGACACAAACCACAGAACACCAACACTATGTAATTTTTTTGTTCCTGACTCCTTAATTTCTCAGCCATCCTAGGTGTTCTGTCAAGATGCAGTCTGAAAGTCTAGACCGAGAGATATCCATGATAGAAAATGTACATCAGTATTTCAAGTCCTCTGAATTTATTCTAGCCATTTGACAGTTGCTTGGAGATACAATCTCAATTTTTGCAATGGCCCCTTCAGCAAGATATTTATGGCAGATACAACTGTAATTATTTACCTGTAACAAAGTCCAGGTCTGTCTGCTTCAGGTGATTCAGGCAGCAGAGGGACAGGGAGAAAAGATTCATCTTCCTCTTGTTCAAAAGTTGACCTTTTGCCCTCAGGTCCCTTCCCCACTCATTATAAAAATGTTGATGTGCTGGGCACAGGCCATTTCCTGTGCCTCTTCTGGGTACCAATATTAAAATAGGTAGGCTAAAAAATAAATGCATGCAAGATGAAGTAGCAAAAAATAAATTTGGTGAGCTCCTTGAAGGCAGGCACATGCTGTGCTTCATTTTCTCTATTTTCTAGTTTGAACTTGATGGAGATAAATACCATCGGTATTTAAAAGTTTAATGTTTTTATACAAACAAATTTAAAATAATAAACAATGAGTATTGGCCCATAGTATAGTCCCTGTGGAGAATGTGCAATTTGTTCCAAATCTACAGCTCCTCAGAAGATCCTGGTGTGGGCTTCACCTCATTTGTAGCATCTTCACAGGTTGGTCAGTTTGTTTCAGTCTCTAGTCTTTCCAACCACATTTCACTTTTACCTGAAAATGTTTCGCAAAGTAATTACTGAGTTAAAGGACAGAGTTTTCAAGCAGCTTTTAGAAAATCAATCCAGAGTTGGGCCCTGGCTGGTACCACAGTGGATAAGGCGCTGGCCTACAAACCCAAAGGTTGTTGATTCAATTCCCCAGTCAGGGCACATAACCAGGTTGCAAGCCAGGTCTCCAGCCAGGTCTCCAGCCAGGTCTCCAGTTAGGTCTGTGGCTGGAGACAGGTGAAAGGCAACCCATATTGTTCCTCTCCCTCTCTCCCTTCCTTTCTCTCTGGGAAGAATAAATAAAATCTTAAAAAAAAAAAAAAAAAGAAAGAAAGAAAGAAAAGACAAGGCAAAGAGTTGGCAACACTGATTATAATCAAAAGCCTGTGGTGTGGATTCCAGGATCCCAGGACAAAGGTTTTCCCAAACTATAACAGCAATGTGGGCATAAATACTTTGCCTGTCTAAGGGACTTTGCTGCAGGATCAGTGTCTATTTAAAAAATATATTAAAAATCAATTCTGTGTGCTTGCAAGAAAGCAAATTAAGTCATGTTAATTTGTTTTTTTACTGTGTGTGCTTTTTGTTTTCAGAGGTTGTTATTAAGAGTGAAAGACATTTATGTGCCGCTCAGGGCTTCATGGTGGTGGTGAGAATTTTGTCTTTGGCACTCCTCCTGCATTTGCATGGTTCAGCACCTTGCCACCATGTTGAAATGACCAAGCTGCTGCGCAGTTTAAAGTTGCACATAATCACTCCAGCTTGCTTGTCTCAATAGAAGGGCGAGAAAATCTGCTTTAAAACAATGTTTTTTTCCATTTTAAAATGTTATTTGCCCCCTTAGAACATTTGAAAATACTATATCATAGTAGAAAGCCAACTAGCATCACCTAGAGTGAAGTAATATATCCTTCAAGAATTGGTTTTCCTAAGCCTATAGTTTGCTTATTTGCAATCAGGTGTACATACCAGTTTTTTATTCAACATTATAAGACTCATACCTTTAGACCTTAAGGAAAACTTTTCACACATATCACTTTTACAGTTACAATGTGTCTCATTAAGTCAATGTGTACCTGCATTGCTCTAGTGTTGTAAATTATTTATATTGTAGCTTCTTTTACTTGGTACTATTTCTTCTTCAGGATTTCTAATACAGGAGCAGCCCAGAGAACACAGAAGGAAGTGATCAGTGTCTATGTCTAACAGGACAACTACTGTTCCTCTTGTCTGGGGCCAGGCCCATGACTCTTCATGGCAGCTGTTCCTCCGGACCTTTGGGCTTCTGGCCTGAGAGGCTCTACCATGTCAGAGGGTATCCCCAATCACCTGTAGACAAAAGCTTCTCCCAAGCCCCAGCAGGGAGCCCTCTGAGCTAATGCTTCATCCATAGGTTCTCTGAGTCCTGCTCAATGTCATCTCAAAACAGGATCTGAGTGGTTTGCCTCATAGTCCAGAGTAGATTCATCCCAGGCCACTGGCCCTTGCATCAGGGGCACAGGCAACTGCTCCTGTCTTACTAGAGGAAATCACAGCAGATCTCAGTGGCCTATTATGGGGTTGAGCAAGGGGCTAATGCTTAAGAGGCTCTTGGCCCTTTCTGAAAGCAAAACTCAGCACAGTGATAATAAGACTTTTGTTACTTATAGTATGTTGCCCTGAAACTGTCCAAATGACACACTGGTGTTGAATAATGTGGATATACAGAACCATGGTTATGCCTAAGTAAAGACTATTAATATTTATTATTATGGAGAAGGTACACATTGGCAGTCTCCATGCTAGAATAGGAATGCCAGCTTTCTCAAGACCACACAGGGAAACAGCAATAGAACTGACTTCATTCCTATCCACTGGCTTCAATGTACAAGGTCCTTCCCTTTCACCATACTATTGAAGCCAAACATCTCTAGAATTGTTTAGTCTTGAGGAGACCAAGATCTTGATAAGAAAAGTTGAATGCCCTCTGATCACACAACATGTTGATAACAGAATTGAGTTACCAAAATCTGTCCAGAGCTAATCATTTAGTAGCAGTTGACTCTAGGAGACAGTTTCCAGATGGCACAAGTCTGGGATACTGAGAAAGGAGTGGTCCTTTGTTCTTTAAGATACCCAGAATTTTCCACTGTATTCTGTGCATGCGCACCTGAGCTCCCTCTCTTTCCAGTCTACATGCATGCCTGGCTGTATGGAACAGCACATTCCCATGTACTCCCCAAAGCACAAAGCACTTCCAATTCATCCCAAGCAAGCTTTACAATCTGGCCCAGGGGCCTGCCAATCAATGATCAATTCATCCATCATCTTCACCAGCACCTCCCAGAGATTAGCCAGCCCAGGACAAGGGGATCTGGTTTCCAAGCTAGGGTCTGTGGTGACTTCTCGGAGCCTTGCTGGAAGGTAAACCCTGAGAGGGGACAAGCTACTACTCAGAGCAAAACCCCAACAAATCCTTCTCCCAGCCAGGGATGGCATCAGATAATCTGACAGCCTAGCTGAACAAAACTGTCACACCTTCAAGCAAGTGGTATGGCTTTCCATCTTCCATAGCCTGTGTTGAGAAGCTGCAGGTAGCTGGGTGGGCACTTGGAACACATAGGTTCTTCTTAAGTCTCCCCCACAGGGAAACAATAAGAGGACGGTTAAACCCTGCATTTATAGTATATATAATTTTCCCCATTATCTATCATTGATGTTATCCTTTCAAAACTATTGCAAGTATATTTGAGAATGGGTTTGGCTGATGTAACAGGAAAGACCTAGAGGAAAAACAAGGGTCTATGAGTCATGCCATTAACTGACAGCCAAGTGGACACAAAGTCTGCCTCTTCTGGCTGCTGACCTACACCTCTTTCTGCTCTAGCAGAGTTCCTCTTAGAAATGTTTCCTCATTTTAAGCTATTCTTATCTGTGTGACTACATATACACCCTAATTAAAATCCTTCTGTGGTTCCCCATCACCCACAGGTTTGAATCCAAAATCCTTACCACAGCATGAATGCATTGTGAACTGACCCTCACCTCCAATTCCCTAAACACACCAGGAACTTAGTGCCTCTATACGTTTGCATAAGCTATTTCTTCATTTTGTCATACATTCCCTTTCTTATCTGCCGACTCATCCTTAAAAACCCTACAAATGCATCAGTTGCTCCTCTCTGCAGATCCTTGAAATATGCTTTCTCTGGATCACTTCAGAACTTTGTACACATGTAAGTTCAAAGCCCATATAATATGTACAGGTTTCTCTCCTATTCATTAGGCTGTAATGATATTCTTATGGTGACATTTGGAAACCCAAAGATGGTACAGTGGTCAACACATGGTCTGTTGAGAGAATTGCATTGGCACAAATCTTCTGAGGAGTTTGGACCCAAGGACTGGGGAAGGGAAGGACTCCATCGTATATTTCTACTTAGGCCCCAAGAGGCTGAACATAGCATCTTAGCCAGGATGACAGGTTAGGACAGAGGCAGACTTTTGGCAACTTGGGATGCTTCTCTGACACCTATTCTTGAACTCTGAGGTTACAATTATCACCCCTCTGATGGGGTGTAGTCTAGGTCCTGGTTGTAAAGTCAAGTGCCCAAGCTCATTCTCAGCTGGGTCTGTCCAAACACACATGTTGTTTCAGGCACACATTAAACATGGTGACAATAGTAGATGACCAGGCTTCACAGTGTTAACTTCCACACTGCCCTAAGATATCCTGACTCTGGCATAACTGCCCATTTTCTAGATTCCTGCAATTCTGGCTTCTGACTTGTTCTTCCCCTGGCATTCACTCCCAGCTTCTACCCATGACTTCCATTCTGGTTTTTCTTACAAACCTATCTCTTCCCAGGCCATCTAATGACAGATAGTTTGTGATATTTTTTTTTTAAGATTTTATTTCATTATTTTTTAGAAAGAGGGGAAGGGAGAAAGTCAGAGAGGGAGAGAGACATCAATGTATGGTTGCATTTCACCTGTCTCCAGCCACAAACCTGACTGGAGACCTGGTTTGCAACCTGATTATATGCCCTCCCTGGGGAATCGAACCTGCGACCTTTGGGTTCGCAGGCCAGCGCCTTAACCACTGTGCTACCAGCCAGGGCCAGTTTGTGATATTTTTTAAAGGCACAGTCTAGGGTAGCCTTTCCCAGTAGTACCATACAGGCCAGTCCACTGTCTATATTTTTTAACCCAGAGAAGCTCATATTGGGCATGGTCCAACCTAGCAAAAGGCTTGTAAGCCATGTCCTCATTCCCTAAGTTGAAGGACCCCATGAACTTTCATCCTTGGAAACTGAGCCCCAGCTCTGTCTTCCTCATACTCTTTTGGCTCTAGCCCACCAGGATCTGGAGATTGGTAAAGCATAACACCCCATTTGGGGCCTGGGTATCTCATATGTTTCCTGCTGCACAGGGAAGATTTCCAGCCCAAGCAAAGGTCTACCAAGCCTGAAAAATTTGTCTGAATCCATCAAAGTCATATTGTGATACAAAAGTCAAAACCCCTCTCCCCAGCGGGAAGGCTCCACTCTGCCAAGACACCAGCATGCCCTGCCATCAGGCTTAATTACCTACAGAAATGGAAGAACTATGTAAGAGGAAAAAAAAAAAAAAAACTCTAAAATTCTTAGCTATCCAAAATTGCCTATGGCTATGTTAAGTATGTTAAAGGTGGAGAAGGTGACCCTCCTCCCTGAAATTCACCTGACACCCCCACCTACCCACACTGCCCTAATTCTAAAATTCTTGTATCTCACCCACTCCATGCAGTGCCTGACCAATTCCTTTCTCAGCCTATCTAAAATTAACCCTTGGTGCCCTTGATTCATCAGCAAGGTAGAGCCATTAAAGACTAGGAGTAAATTGGAGAAACAAAAGAAAGAAAATAATTATTTACATTTACCATTGTATTGCTTTTGAGCTCAAAAAAAAAAAAAAAAAAATTCCTGGAGGTGGTGGGATTAACTAGTCATTTTAAACGGCTTAAATATGTTGTTGTCAAAAGACATCTCATTCTTTGACAAAAAATCAGCACTGAGGGCACACATGTTAAACAAGTGGGCTGTTCTCCCCTGGAGAGTAAGCAGACCATCCTGGAGATGCTATTGACCCTGCCCTATAGATTCCTTAGGGCTGGATGCTGGGAGTCAGAGCAGGGAATGAGAAGAAGTGAACAGAGAAGTAGAAGATGAGGGCCCATTGAGGAGCTCAGAATTTGTTCAAGAAGAAAAACAGGAATGTGTGAAAAAGCTGACAATTGGAAGGTATAAACAGACATTTCGGAGTTCACCTGTCAGCACCCAAGCAAGCCCAGTTAAAATGGAGGCTTCCTGGGAGGGCTGGGCTCTAAATGTTTAACATGAATCAACTGGGTAAGGAGAAAAGTGTGGGTCCCAGTACAAGCTGTGAGATCAAGTGAGGGATACCAGAGAAGGGGGAAAGATATGCAGTGTGATTTCAGGCCCAATTATTCTGGCCTTGCTAGCTGACCCTGCTCAAGTGCCAGAAAATAATCATGGGCACTATTCTCTTATGGCTAGGCTAAGCCCTGAGCTTTATTTTCACCTATCTGTTTATATTTTGGTTGAATTAATTAATGAACAGGTAAAGAAGTAGAGTCTTGAAGGGTGAATAGGAAATAGGTGGGCATAGGAGAAACGATTCCCCTGGCAGAGAAGCACTCAGTGCAAAGACCCAGAGGCTGAGAACATTGAGCCTGACTAGCAGACCACATGATCGGTGTGAGGGGCTGGAAAGGGGGCCCCATCCTGGTTGCCTTTATAGGTTTTGTTATGCATTTTAGCCAATTCCAGGAAATATAGAAACATTCATTTTTGTTTAGTATATGTATAATCTGCATTTCCCTATTCTAGCAAAAAGGTGAGATTTCCAAGTTGGCTTTGATGGCTGTGAGTTATTTGGTGAAACAGGGAGCAAACAGGGATCCCCTCTTTGAGAATTCATCTCAAGCAGCCCTAAAGTTAGAGCATTAGTCTGTGTGCCCACCATTGCATGGTTCTCTGGGAGTAGAGCTGATGTGCTCAGGAAAGCAAACCAACAAGTTTAGGATGGGGCTTCTCTCTCTCATCTCCCCCCATGTCACTCAGACTATAGCTCAGAGGCCTGGATTCACAGCTTCTGCCTCCCTCCTTGTAGTCTTTCTCCATAGGAAGTAGGACAATGTGCCTTGCACCAGATCATCTCTTTAAACTAGTTGGCTCTTGGCTGGGCTCAGCCCTAAAGTTCTCTCTGCAGCTCTCCAGGCAGGGGGGATGCCGGTTTGGGCTCCAGTTCAGGCTTACAGATTTGCTGTCGCATTTGGCACTGATTTGCAATCTGCAAGCTGATGGCTGCCTAGGCTGCTGGCAGCTGGGTGAGTGAAAAGTGACTCTAAGATAAGAGAATCCCTCTCTAATATTTACAGTTGAACCTAAAAGTCCAGACAGCTTTCCAAGACCTCAGCCAGGTCTGGAGGGGAGTAACCAGCAGAGAGTGGGTGGCCCAGGATCCTGGGATGAGGGAGACATCCCAGGCAAAGAAGGAAGACACTTCAGGCTGAAAGTCTGGTTCTTCTACTGGGTCTCATCCAAACAAGCAGCATGACTGTGGGCAAAGTATTTCCTCTGTCTGAGCCTTTTTTTTTTTTTTTTTTTGGCCATAAAGTAGAGCCAATAATTTGAGCCTTACACTCAGCTGTGAATATTAAAAGGATCAAATGAAATGACATCTATGAAAGGACATGTAAGACTAAGGCTTCATGAATGCATACTGCACAGTAAAGCCCATGAAAGAAAGGCAGGGAAGGAGGTCTCTGATGTGCTCACCTAACAACTGTCCCATGGCACTAGAGGTGCTTAAGAGGATTTCAGGAATTATATATTTTTATGGTTACAGAGTTATCCTAATGTATATTAAGATATGCATGAAATAAAACCTCTGATTTTTGTGGCCATTACTATTTAGATGCAGCTAAAATACAAGTGTAAATGAAACTATTTCAAGTGCTGGTGTGGCAAATCTTAGAAAGGTACTCATGAATGCCTCAAGTTCAGGCCTGGGCTGAAATAGAGCTCAACCTCTACATCACCTTCTCATTCATCCTTCTGGCTTAAGATGGAGGCATTGCTGCCCTCATTCACTTGCCAGGTGGCTGCATCCTCTTGTCAGGTCCATGGTGATATGAGCAAGCAGGCTTAACATGGAAAGTACCTCAGCCGGGTCCAGTAGCTACTGTGCTGGGGTCCCTCCCAAACCTCCAAAGACCAGAGTGTATGCTTCTCCCACTATACCTGGTGACCATTTTCTTCCTGGTGGGCATTTGCTCAAGCAGTGTGTTTATGTAGGACTTTCGTGGGTGATCTTATATGATCATCACATCAGCCCTGGGAGATGGGAAGAGCACTGCTATTATGACTTTACAGATAAAGGAAATGCTGGAAATGGAAAGAAAGTAAGAAGAGAGAAAAAGAAGTCCTACAGAGAATGGCAGACCCAGATCTCTGAGGCAGATCGAATGACTCTAAAGTCATCAATTAATCAATTTGAGCTCTTTCAAGCTTTATTCACATTGCTGGTTTCCCTCATGGAAGAAAGGGGAGGATATTGAAATTAAGAGCAGAAGTGACCATTTTAAGTCACTTTCTGGAAAAACAGATCAATAAAACCCTTTGGAATAAAGTTAAGTCTTGGGGAAATTACTGATGGTGGGAGATAGTTTTTAAACTGGAGAGAGTTTAAGAGAAATATCCCCCAATTTGGCACAAGCCCTACTAGAAAGGAGCCCAGTGCAGTGGAAGGCAGTGAGCCTTGCAGAAAACTAAAGGCCAGAGAGCACAGCACTGGGCTGGTTCTGCCCAGAACAGCTCCTGCAGGACCAGATGGTCATGGGCATCCTGGGCCTTGCTAGTCAATCCTTAGAATAGGGTTACGAATCTCACCAGAAGAAGATTTTTAAAAATGTGATCTTTGGATTAAAAATGTTCATATCCCCAGTTTTATTTTTCTTCATAGTTCTCATCAACACCTAACATGTTATATAATCAGTCATTAATGTCTCTTTCCAAAAAATAGCCATATAATTTATTTCCATTTTGTTCTACTGAAAGCCCAAGCACCTGGATCAAAGGCATTCATAATAGACCCTGTAAATATTTGTGGAATGCAGGAACAAGTGAAGAATAAATGAATGCTTGTGTTGTAAGCTTCATTGGGAAAGCACCATGTCTCTCATTCAGGTACATATCCCAGCTCCTAGCACAGGTACTCCACATAATCAGACATCAAATATTCATTGGGCAAATGAATTCAAAGATGTGGAAGCATTTTGTAAATAGTAAGGGTTCACAGACACTAACACATAAGGCTTACAAATACAAGATCAATATCCCAGCCAATAGCAATCCCAAAACAGAAACTAAAATCACACTCAACCCACTTTGCTTCACCCTTCTGATTTCAGTAAACTCACTGGTTATCTTGAAAACAACCAGCAGAGAATCACTTGTTAATAGCCACTTCTAAGAACAAGTTCAACTGATTGCTTCTGGAACAATGTGCCTGTGGAGACACAGACAGTCTCCAAGCCTCAAGTGAAATTACAAAGGTGAGCTCAATGCCCAAGGCCTGCCAAGGGAGGAACCAGCAAGAGCCCATTAGACCTTGAGAATGATCTCTGTGCTAATAATCTAAGTTACCATTAGTAATTTAAGGCAAAGGATTTTTTTAAATGCTAGAATGCATATGATTTTATCTTGACATTATCCCTGTAATCATTGGTCCTGATTAAAGGCTCCTGCCTTAAAAGATGGATGGGTTTAAACACTTAAATATATGGTAATCTTTCACCTCTTAACTGCTATTTCTCCCAAAACAGTCTACTATGCACTTCAATTTAAAAACTAGCAATTGTCTTTCTTCAGCTATTTGAAAAACACTAGAGTTGGGTTAGTGGGGAGATGATAAAAAACAAGAATAATTCTAACAACCTTCATTCTTTTCTGACTAAAGAAGTTAAGCAATTAAGAGGTCAGTTACAATATTATCATTTTTTGCAATCAAGAGTAAAATATTTGGGAAAAAATACCAAAATTTTGTCAGTGCTTGTTTCTTCATATTTATGCAAGGCAAGGTAGTTATCGAAAAGGACACATTTGAGTATCATCCACTTTACTCCTCTCACATCTGACTAATGCCAAGCAGACCAAGATTCTCAGGGCATTCCTATAGCATCTTTTTTTTTTTTGGATATTTAATTGGAGACCTTTATTCTGCTGTAATATAAACAGTTCGATCTATAAATTTTCACCTAAGTACTGTTATTAGCATATTGTACATTTTTCTGTGGTATATGTCATTTTTAATTTAAGTTCAAAATATATTAAAACTTTTCTTGAAACTTTGTTTCTACCTATAGACTATTTAGAAATATGTTGATTACAATATGTGTATACTTCATACCACTGAAATGCATACTTGAAATGGTTAATACAGTTTTATGTTAGGTATATTTTACCACAGCAAAAAAGAAATATGTTATTTAATTCCCAGATATTTGAAGATTTTTTCTTTTCTTTCTATTACTTTTAATTCTGTTGTGTCTATAGGACACACTTTGTATGGATTTATTTATTTGAAATTGTTTTAACTTTCATTTTAAGACCCAGAATACATTCGATTTTGACTAACGTTCCATGAATACTTGAAAATAATGTGTATTCTGTAGTTGTTTGGTGTAGTGTTCTATAAATGTCAATTACATCAGTTGGTTGAGGAACACTGTCAGGAACAAACAAGTTATATTGCATAATAATTAAAGGAGGCATAACATCCAAAATGTGTAAGCATTTCACAAAAAAAGCATCAAAATTCATCAAGAAAAACTGATAAAAGGAAAAGGAAAACTGGACAAATTCTCAATTACATCTAATTTAATATCTTATTCTTCATAATTGATGGAAAAAGAGAAAATCTTCAAAGGTGTATAACTGAACACCATCCATAGCATCTTATTCCACAAGTTCCCCTTCCCATCATGACCCAGTTCTGATGGCAGTCTTCAATGGTCTGAGATACTTTCAAATCCTTTTGGCACACTTTTCATCTCAGGCTAGTGTTTAAAAGTGCAGTAATTGGGGCTGTCCTCATCCAGAGAGTGACATGAATTGGATGAGGGTTGGCATTTTTTTCTAGTAGCAAATCTTGAACTTCAACAACTCTCACCTTATCAGCAACATCTTAAGAATCTGTAGTCAACAGTGACTATCTTTGTGTAAATCTAGATGTTCCTCTTTCAAGTTTGCCTGAAGCAACAAGTGAGCTTGAGGAAGTGTGATTTGAAAGGCCCCCCTCAGTCCAATTTCAGGCTAGATTTTCAGGTTCATGGCTGGCATTTCTTCAAGGATAACCCACTTGCTAATCATGCACAATCACTCAACTGTTCCCAAATACCCCATTTCATCTCATGCCTCCTGCTGTCCCTGCTTCCTAGAATGTTCTTCCTCCCTCTCTCTATTAGTCAATGGCCTACTGGTTCATTGAAGCCCAGTTTAGAGAACATAGTCCATCCCAAGTGTTCCCAGAAAGCATAGGCAAAAGTAATCAGGCCCTCTTCTCTCCTTTCCTTGCAAGGCATGTATGAGAAGCACCTAGCCACATGTCTGTCTTTTTCGATGAGGCCGAGGATGGTGTTTTTGTTCTGGATAGCCCAGAGCCTGGCATTGGGCCCAGTATACAGCAGGGTTAGTGTTGGGGAACTGAATCTGAGTCTACTTTTGGTCCTTCTTCTACCTATTTGAGGATTATGGGGGTGGCCAGTACTTCTCATTTTACCTGAAAGCCTCATGATCTTCCTTTCCATGCCAGATTCTCTAGTTTCTTCCACCTCTCCTGCCACATCATTTGCAGTGGTGTCAGGGATACAAACAGGCCTGGATTTGAATCCAAACTTCCTGATCACTTATTAGTTGTGTAGCTCTAACAAGACCTTAACCAATGATTGCTGGAACATCCTTAACTGTGACAGGATGACACTGCAGAAGGACACCTAGAAGGAAGCAAAACTGAGCAGAGGAAAGCATCAAGCAAAGTGCTGGGAGGCTTTAGAAGGCATTAGCCTCTGTCTCTTTTCTTGCTCACACCTGGAAGACTCCAGGTTGGCCAGTGTCCTCCTGAAGCAGCATAGCACACCCAATGTGGCTGAGGAATCAGTAGGGTGGCTGTGATTTCATCTCCCTCAGCAGTTACATGTCACTAGTAGCAAGTCCTATTAGCTCAGAGTTACAAATAAAGCTCACCAGTGCTCAGATGCCATTAAAAGTTAGCATAAGAGGGTTGGTAAAATGGCAGAGGAGTAAGTAGAGCTACACAAATCTCCTCCCAGGACCAATCTGGAATTACAACTTAATTGGGGAGAAATCACCTGGAATAACCAACAGAACACCAGCTGAAGAGAAGCCTTAAACCACAGACAGAACAGAAGAAGACACTTCATCACAACTTGACTGGTAGGAATTATAGAGACACGAGTAGGCTGGCTGGGCTCCCATGAATAGCAGCTGAAGCAACAGAGCCAGGAACTCCACCTGAGAAGGGTGCATTCTGAACACCCAGCTGGGATTCCCAGCCTACAGCAACATAACTGAGAGTAAAATAGCATCCAGCTGTGAAAAGCCAAAAACTGCAAGGTTTGCTGACCTGAAACAGCTAGAGGCAAAAAATTACTGAAGTGACCATGCATGAAAATACATAGGTAACCACTTACCCTGGGCTACAGCTAAGGGAGGGCAAAGTGGACTGGAGACACTTGGGGAGAGTTTGGAGCAGTGGCTTTGAGGAGAGAGATGAGGGAGTAGCCAAAGGGGTCCCAGTGCTGACGCATCCCCCATACCACAGGCCGACCACACTAGGCCAAGCAGCTTCCTCCTGAGGGGATGTCATTGCCCTGTCCACTGGAATCAATCAGTTTTGCCCAGCAGCACCTAAGCCTGGCAGCTGATCAAAGATTGATTGGATTACAATGAAATGAATTAACCCTGACTAGCAGTGCCTACACCTGATAGCTGAGCACAGAGTAATTGGATTAAAAACTGATGTGCACAGAAAAAAATAGTATATCTCTAGTTGGCTCCAACAGGCTGATAGGCCCAAACTATGGAATTGTTTGATGTCACCAGTGTTGGACCTAGGAAGTAAGGAAAGTGCACCTCTACATGACAGAAGTTCTCACAAGAAAGACAAGAACTCAAAAAAGCCCAATCTAAAAAGCAAAGCCAAACAAGAAGAGTCACCAAAAATGGGGAGAAAAAGAAACAGCCCATCATCAAAAGGAAAGGAGGAATCTCCTGAAAGAATGAATGTCTTTAAATGAAATAGAGGCAAGAAAACTATCAGAAATGGAATTCAAAATAATGATGATTGAAAAGTTCAATGACCTCAGCAAGATCAGAGAAAACTACAAACAACCCAGGGGAACTATGAAGAACACCAGGTAAGCTACAAGAACACCAGGAACTTAATGAGAACTATACCAGCATTAAAAAGGACATAGAAATTATCAATAAGAGCCAGGAGGAAATGAAGAATATAATTTCCAAATTGAAGAATACAGTAGAAGGAATCAATAGCAGGCTATAGGAAGCAGAGGATCTGATCAGTGAGCTGGAGGAAAACATAGGAAAAAAATTCAAGATAGTACAACAAAATGAAAAAAGACCAAAAAAGAATAAAGAGGTTGTAAGAAAGCTGCAGAACAACATGAAAACACAACAGTATCCATATCATAGGGAGACCAGAAGGAGAAGAAAAAAAGCAAAAGGGAGAAAATTTATTTGAAAAAGTAATGACAGAAAACTTCCTTAACTTGATGAGCAAAAATGTCACTCAAGTTTAAGAAGTAGAGAGGGTCCCAAAGAAGATGAAACCAAACAAACACATTCCAAGACATCGTAACTCAAATAGCAAATTTCAAAAGCAAAGGGAGAATCCTAAAAGCATCAAGAGAGAAACAGCAAATAGCATAAAAGGGGGCTCCAATAAGGTTATCAAATGATTATTCAACAGAAACAATACAAGCGGAAGGGAATGGCAAAAAAATATTCCAAGTAATGGGAAACAAAGGCCTGTAACCAAGAATACTCTACCCAGCAAGGCTCTCATTTAAAATGGAAGGAGAAATAAGGAGTTTTCCAGATAAAAGAAGACTAAAAGAATGCATCTCTACCAAACAAGCATTGCAAGAAATGTTTAAGGGTCTGCTTTAAAACAAAAAAAAAAAAAGAAGAAGAAGAAGAAAAGAAAAGAAAGTAACAGAGAGAGACAGAGAAGAACACAGGTACTAGCAACAAATAAGTATCAATCAATAATAACCTTAAATGTAACTGGATTAAATGTGCCAATCAAAAGGCATAGGTAGCTGATAGGATAAGAAAGCATGACCCACATATATGCTGTCTTCAAGAGACCCACCTGAGGACAGAAGATTGACACAGATTGAAAGTGAAAAGATGGAAAAATATATATCAAGCAAATGGACATAAAAAAAGGCTGGGGTAGCAATACTTATTTCAGACAAAATAGATTTTACAATGAAGGCCATCAAAAGAAACAAAGAAGGCCATTTCATAATACTTAAGGGAACAATCTATCATGAAGATATAACTCTGGTAAATATATATGCACCCAATATAAAAGCTCCGAAATATATAAGGAAAATCTTGGAGGACTTCAAAAAGGATACAGGCAACAACACAATTAATAGTTGGGGATATTAATACACCATTATCAACAATGGACAGATCTTCCAAACAAAAAATCACTAAGGATATTGTGGCATTGAACAAAATTTTAGAGGAAATGGATCTAAGTGATATATATAGAACCTTTCTAGCCAAAGAAGCAAAATACACACATTCTTTTCAAATGCACATGGAATATTCTCTAAGATAGACCACATAGTAGGACACAACACAAGCCTCCACATATTCAAGAAAATTGAAACCATACCAAACATCTTTTCAAATCACAATGGCTTGAACCTAGAAACCTAGGGAAACAAACAAACAAACAACAACAACAAAAAAAAACTCTACTTCATGGAGGCTGAATAACATGCCATTAAGTAATGAATGGGAAAACAATGAGATAAAAAAAAAATCAAAATTTTTTTGGCAACAAATGAAAATGGATTAAAAAACAGCCCAAAACCAATGGGACACAGCAAAGGCAGTCCTCAGGGGGAAATTCAGAGCAATACAGGTTTACCTAAAAAGGTCAGAAGAAACTTATACAAACAACCTAACCATAAAGCTGCAAGAACTAGAGGATCAACAACAAAGCCCAGAGAAAGTAGAGGGAAGGAAATCATCAAGATCAGAGCAGAATTAAAAAATTTAGAGAATAAAACTACAATCAAAGAATCAGTAAGTCCAGGAACTGGTTCTTTGAAAAAATAAACAAAATTGACAGGCCTTTAACTAGACTCATGAAGAAAAAGAGAGAGGACTCAAATAAACAGAATCAGAAATGACAGAGGAGAAATCACAACAGATACTTCAGAAACATATAGGATTGTAAGAAATTACTACAAACAACTATATAACAAGAAATATGACAACCTGGGTGAAATGGACAAATTTCTGGAAATGTATAATCTACCTCAACTGAATCCAGAAGAAAAAGAAATCATGAATAGACCAATAACAACTAGTGAAATTGAAGAAATAATAAAAAATCTCCCAAAGCACAAAAGCCCCAGAACAGATGGCTACACAGGTGAATTCTACCAAACATTTTGAGAAGAACTAACTCCTATCCTTCTCAACCTATTCCAAAAAATCCAAGATGAGAAAAGACGCCCAAACTTTTTCTATGAGGCCAATATTATTCTCATACCAAAACCACGGTCAAGACACAACTAAGGAAAACAAAAACAAACAAAAAAAAAAACTTCAGGCCAATATTTCTGATAAACATAGATGTTAAGATTCTCAACAAAATATTAGCCAACCGGATCCAGCAGTACATTAAGAAGATCATACACCAAGATGAAGTGGGTTTCATCCCAGGGATGCAAGGATGGTACAACATTCGTAAATCAATAAATGTAATACACCACATAAACAAAATGAAAGACAAAATCTATATGTTCATATCAATAAATGCTAAAAAAGCATTTGAAGCCCTGGCTAGTGGCACAGTGAATAAGGCACCAGCCTTATTCCAAAGGTCACTGGTTCGATTCCCAGCCAGGGCAACATAACCAGGTTGCAAACCAGGTCTCCAGCCAGGTCCATAGCTGAAAGCAGGGAAAAGGCAACCATACATTGATGTTTTTTGCCCTCTCTGCCTCTCTCTCTTACCCTCTCTCTGAAAATAATAAATAAAATTATTTTTTAAAAAGCATTTGATAAAGTACAGCAACCATTTATGATAAAAACACTCAGCAAAATGGATCTAGAGGGAGCATACCTCAACATAATAAAGTCCATATATGAGAAACCTGAAGTCAACATCATACTCAACAGGCAAAAACTAAAAGCTTTCCACCTAAGATCAGGACCAAGACAAGGATGTCCACTTTCCCCACTTCTGTTCAACATCATTATGGAAGTTCTAGCCATAACTATCAGACAAGAAAAAGGAATCAAAGGTATCCAAATTGGAAAGGAGGAAGTCAAATTGTCATTATTTGCAGATGATATGATAGTGTACATACAGTATAAACCTGATAGACTCCACTAAAAGTCTAATCATGTAATAAGCAAATTTAGCAAAATAGCTGGATATGAGTTCAATATTCAAAAACCAAAAGCATATTTGTTTACCAATAATGAAACATCAGAAATAGAAGCTAGAAAACAAATCCCATTTACCATAGCAACAAGAAAAGTAAATTACTTAGGAATACACTTAACCAAGGAGGTAGGCAACCTTTCCTCAGAAAAGTACAAAACACTGAATAAAGAAATTAAGGAGGACACAAATAAATGGAAGCATATACCATGTTCATGAATGGCAAGAATTAACATCATTAAAATGTCCATACTACCCAAAGCAATCTATAGATTCAATGCAATCCCAATTAAAATACCAATGACAGACTTTACAGAAATAGGAAAAATACTTCAAAAATTTAGATGGAGCAAAAGACTCCCACAAATTGCCACAGCAATCTTGAGAAAGAACAAGGTAGGAGGAATCACAATATTGGACATTAAACTACACTATAAGGCTACTATAATCAAAACAGTCTGGTACTGGCATAAAAATAGGCATATAGATCAATGGAACAGAATACAAAACCTAGAAATAAACCCAGGACTCTATGGTCAATTAATATTTGACAAAGGGGAAAGGAACATAAGATGGAGTAAAAACAGTCTCTTCAACAAGTGGTGTTGGGAGAAATAGACAGCAACATGCAAAAAAATAAAACTAGACCACCAATTTACACCATACACCAGAATAAACTCAAGATGGATAAAGGGAGGGGGAGAGAGGGGAGCAAAAAGGGGATGGATATAATACAACAATAACATTAAATTTAAAAAAAGATGGATAAATGACTTAAACTTAAGCAGTGCCACCATAAAGGTCCTGGAGAAAAATATAGGCAGTAAAATTTTTTAGATATCCTATGCAGAAATATGTTTACTGATACTTCTCCAAGGGCAAAGGGAAAAAAAACAAAAAACAAATAAACAAATGGGACTATATCAAACTGAAAAGGTGCTGTTTGGCTAAAAAAGCACCAGCAAAGTTCAAAGGGAACCAATGGTATGGGAAAACATATTAGCCTATGATACCTCAGACTAGGGTTTGATATCCAAAATATATAAAGAACTAATGTGACTCAACACCAGGGAGACAGACAGCCCAATTAAAAAGTGGACAAAGGACCTGAACAGACAACTCTCTGAGGAAGACATACAAAGGGCCCAAAGGCATATGAAAGAATGCTCAACATCACTAGCCATCAGAGAGTTGCAAATTAAAACCACAATAAGAGACCACCTCACCCCTGTCAGATGGCAATCATCACCAAAGAAACAAAGAGCAAGTGTTGGTGAGGATGTGGGGAAAAGGGAACCCTGCTGCATGGTTGGTGGGAATGCAGGCTGGTGCAGCCATTATGGAAAACAGTATGGGGTTTCCTTAAAAAACTAAAAATGGAACTGCCTTTCACCCAGCAATTCCACTGCTAGGACTACACCTGAAGAACCATGAAACACCAATTCAGAGCCTATGTACCCCTATGTTCATAGTAGCACTATTTACAATAACCAAGTGCTGGAAACAGCCTAAGTGCCCATCAGTGGATGATTGAATCAAAAATATTTGGTACATTTACACAATGGAATACTACACAGCAGAAAGAAAGAAGGAACTCTTAACCTTTTGCAACAACATGGATGGAACTAGAAAGTATTATGCTTAGTGAAATAAGCCAGTCAGTGAAAAACAAATACCATATGATCTCACCCATTTTGGGACAATAATGAACAAAACAAACAAACAAGCAAAACTGAACCAGATACATGAATACAATGAATAGACCTTCAGTGGGCAAAGAGGAGAGGGGAAGGGGGAAGAGGAGGCAAAGAAGGGGAGCAGTTAGTCAAGGAACTAGCATGGAAGAGCATGGACAACAAGTGGGATTGACTTTGGGGCAGAGTGGGTGGGTGGGGAAGGTTACAGAGGGGAGTAAAAAGGGGATGGATGTAATACAACAAAAATAAATTTTAATTTAAAAATAAATAAACAAACTAAAATATTTGAAGGCAGAAAAAAGAAAGAAAAAAGTAAATATCAGCAAAATGTAAAGAGAAACATTTATATGGGAAAACACATTTGCCAATAATACCTCAGACAAGGGTTTGATCTTCAAAATATATAAAGAACTAACATGATGCAACACCAGGGAGACAGACAGCCCAATGTAAAAATGGGCAAAGGGCCTGAACAGACACTTCTGTGAGGACATACAAAGGGCCTGTAGGAATATGACATAATGCTCAACATCACTAGTCATCAGAGAGATGCAAATTAAAACCACAATGAGATATCACCTCACACCTGTCAGATTGGCAATCATCAACAAAGAAACAAACAACAACTGTTGGCAAGGATGTGGGGAAAAGGGAACCTTGGTGCACTGTTTGTTGGAATGTAGGCTGGTACAACCACTATGGAAACAGTATGAAATTTCCTTAAAAAACTCAAAGAAACTGCCTTTTGATCCAGCAATTCCAGTTCTAGGATTATACCCAAAGAACCATGAAACACCAATTCAGAGGAACTTATGTACCCTTATGTTCATAACAATGCTGTTTATAATAGCCAAGTGGTAGAACAGCTTTAGTGCCCATCAGTGGATGAATAGATTTGAAAACTTTTGTACATTTACACAATTGAATACTACACAGCAGAAGGAAGGAACTCCTTAATTTTGCAACAATGTGGATGGAACTGGAGAGTATTATGCTTAGTGAAATACGCTAGTCAGTGAAAGATAAATACTATATGATTTCACCGAATACATGAGACTAATGAATAAAACAAATGAGCAAAATAGAACAAGAGGCATGGACAATAGGACCAGACTTTCAGTCTGCAGTGGGGAGAGGGAAGGAGGAGAAAGAGGCAAAGAAGGGGAGCACTTTAGTCAAGATATTAGCGTGGATGACCCATGGGCATGGACATGTGGGATTGGCTGTGGGAGAGGGGATAAGGAGGGTGGGGCAGGGGAGAACAGTGTGGGGAAAAAATGAGATGAATATAATACAACAATAATAAAATAATTTAAAAATAGCGTAAGAGGTGTCTTTTTGAGCACTGATGGTTCTAATGAAATGCAAATATGAGGGGGCAATGCATATCTTATAACAACTCAGCTTGACAGAGTAAATACAGCTGCTCTGGAGAGCAGCAGATGTGGGTTCAAATCCAGCCTCTTTTAATCTATAGCCATACCACCCCGAATGCACCCGATCTCTTCAAATCCACCCTCTATTAGTAATGAGATCTGTAGCCCCAATCAAGTTACTTAGTTTCTCTGAGCCTTGATAGACTGAGTTCCTGCCTCACCTGATTATTATTAGGATTAATACATGCAAAACACTTAGTATAGTACTTGACAGAAAGCATTTACTCAATAGATGGGAAATAACAAATAAGACTTGTGAAAATTAAATAAGATAAAGTGTGTAAGAGAAATGCTTGGAAGATATGACCAGCCCAGTTGTTTATTTTTGTATTTGAGGACCCAGTGATGGCATCAACCTCAGAGAGTACCCAAGCCAGACACCTGGGCCATTCCTGCCTGATTTGTTTTTCTCCCTCTCCTCCCATCTTCCCCTGTCCTCAAACCCAATGTCTTTATGCCATATTGTTTTTACCTTTCTAAGATCTGTCTAGTGTGCCTCCTTCCCTCAATACACTCCTTACTGCCTTGGTTCAAAACCAGAGGAGTTTTCACCAAGACAGTGAGCAGGGCCAATGAATACATTTCATCTATAAGCCACCAAACACAAGCATTGCTTCTTCCTTGCACCCTCCTCAACCCTGTCAAATGCTCCCACGGCTCCTTGTTCTTTCCTTTCAGTATCATTATTACAACTGGGCTTCTATTTACTTCTAGTGCTACATTTTCTTCCACACTAGACCAGAAGTTGCTCATCATTCTCCATTCGCAGTGCCTAGCATAGTGTCTGTAGTAGCACAGTAGGTACCAAAGATTGTTGAAGGAATTAACGAGCAATGTAAAGACCCTCAGTGATGTTCTCCCCTATGAAAACCAGAGTGCTTTCTAAACACAAATCTTATCATGTCACACTCCTGTTAAAATCCTTTTGTAATTTCCCACAGTGATTAGAATGAATGCCAAATGGCTCAGCTAAGCTCACAATGGGTACTGCTTGCCTAGGATTATCTTTTTTCCCTTTGTTTACAGGATGCACGTGCCATATAAAACCTTTTATAGTCCCCAGACTATAACCTGCACATAGAACTCCCTCCTCCCAGTCAATCTGAATTCCTCCCTACTTTACCTGACTCCTAGAGCTATCCTTTAAGATTTTCTGATCACTCCTCCTGGGAGCCTTCCCTGCCCATACAGGATGGGTTAGGGGGCCATCCTTTAAATCCACACATGTGGTTACTTCTGTCAGACCACTGTCTGCTCATTGTCCATCCCCCTCATTAGCCCATGAACTTACCAAGAACAGAAACCAGACAGACATTATTTGCATTAATGTCTTTAATGTCCTCCACCAGTCTTTTCTTAGGAGAGGCATTCACTATATATTTTTTTTTAATTTATTGTTGTTGTATTACATCCATCCCCTTTTTGCTCCCCTCTGTCCCCCATTCACTACATTTTTAGTGGTGGAAGAAAAAAATAATTAATTAAAGAAACAAACCACCAATTCTCAGTAACATGTTAGCCAGGATGTTTGTATCAGAGCATTTCACTAAGTAGCAATACCCAAATGGAACAGATTATAGGGCAGCACTGTTTACAGGCAGAGAAACAGGACCATCTTGGCAGCAATTATAGAGTGCTCAAGACTGAATGAGGCAGTGAAGAGGGATTTCTGGGGCAGTCAGGAAACTGCTCGGGGTGTAGAACATTCTGAGGTAGCCACTAAGGCAACAGTGAGAGGCCTGACACCATGAAGCTTGTCTTCTTCCTCATGGGAGTGATAGATACAAGCAATGCACAAATGGAGCCAATAAACAAACTGAGGATAATTATAAATTAAGATAAGAATTTTGAGGGAAGCAAACCAAAGAATTTCAATACTATGACAATGGGAGGCATCTCTGAATAGTGATATTTAAGTTAGAAAAATAAAAAAGGAGCACCATGAAAAGTGAGTAAAGGGATAGATGTTAGACCTTGACTTGTTTGAGGATCCAAAAATAGATCACTAATGTTTTAGAGAGCACTGTGGTAACAAGAGAGCTGTGAGTATAGTATACATAATATAAGGCACACACACACTCTCACTCTTATGTTTAAATCCTATCTCATCTCAGTTTTCTTACAAGTAAGTGGCAAATGTAAAGGCACAATGAAATAATGTATAACCCTAAAGAGGCCTATAGTTGGGGTTACTCTACTTCCTACCTTGTTTGACACTGAAGAGTAGAGGAGAAACAGAGAGAAATGCAGCTATGCCAAGGATCAACCCTGCCAGCTTTACTTATCTGCTAATGATGTCTTCCAATTGCTCTTCTTCCATATGCAAATACATTTTATATCTGATATATATATTCATGCAGGTTTATATGTGCAAATATAAGCACACGCATGTACTAATGAATGCACAGGGGAAATGGGACAATGGAATCAAATATAGGGTTTGGAAAAAGTATGTTTATAGTTGTTTGTATGGAAAATAATACAATTAATAAATAATAATACAATAATGAACTCCTTGTTTTGCACACTCACAATGATAAACTTACTTTTGCTCCATCCTGTACAACAGATATATGCATGTGCATATGCTATAATTCAATTAGATGGTTTTAAGTATTTATTTTGGGGGGGACTCATTTAATAATGACAACCCCAAGGGTGAAGACTTTTTTTCAGCAGCCTTCTTTAAGTTAAGCTCCCAAACTGGGGAGAACCAATAGGCTTTAACTTTGGAATAGAGCCTTGTGGCTCTAAAAAATGAGAATCTTGGCTATTTTGATCAGAGGCCTAGATTAGGTCACTTCCACCTTGATCCTTGAGAGCTAAATGCCAGCCACTGTCTTGTCACAGACAGCACATCCTCACCAACAACTGCTCTCATAACATAGAAAGGCAAAGAGTGACCACCTTGATTATTTTTGCTCTATGCTTTACTAAATTGGAAAAACGTGGAATCCTGCCCCTATGGCTTTATAAAATGCTTGCATCTGTTCACATATATCTAACATTCCAAAAGTTCCAGGTATACTTAATTACATGATCCATAGAAGTCTGACAGGAAGCTCTCTACTCAACAGTTTTCTCAGTTTTTGTCTACATAGTAAAGAAAATGCTTTTCCTCATCCAAACCACCAACAGGATAATCTCATTCTGTATGTTGCTGATTGGTCTGCAAACATAATCTTCGGTGGCAAAAACATCTTGAAAGGCTACCTTAATATTTGAACATTCACTCAGTCTTAGGAATTTCTTTTGGCAAAAATATTTAGTCTTGGTTTAAATTCACAGGGCTGTAGTTGGCTCTGTGTCACTGAGGTTGGGTATGCCCAGTGGTGTGGTTAAATATTATTGGTGCTGAAGTTGGCCATAGGGTCTGTTTGAGGAAATTATGCTGATGTGATTGTGAAGAAAGGTTAAAGGAAATGGTGTTATTTTGCCTGCAAAATAGAAAACTGAGGAGCAATTAGATTCTGTTTCCAAGTTCCACAGTGTCTGTAACCTCGATCATAGCACAGAATTACCACAGGATCCTGTAATTGTCTTTCCACCACTGGAAAGGGAACTCAGGGAAATCACATCCTTGTTGTACCTACAGATAGAGGATGTTCAGGGGATATGTGCCAATTTTTTAATCCATGAATAGAGAGAAGAAATTATAATCTATTTTCACCAAGAACTAAACATGAGGACATGTGCTCAAGCTAAAATGCATATTTGGATGAAATTCCTGACCAGTTAAAAGACAGTGAAGATGGAAAACATATATGGGTTTTCTGAAAAAGTTGAATAAACCATATTCTTGAAAACATTTTTTAAAAGATTTTATTCATTATTTTTAGAGAGAAGGGCAGGACGAGAGGAAGAAAGGGAGAGAAACCTCAATGTATGGTTGCCTTTCACCTGCCTCCAACTACAGACCTGGCTGGAGACCTGGCTTTTAACCTGGTTATGTGCCCTGACTGGGAATCGAACCAGCAACCTTTGGGTTTGCAGGCCTGTGCCTATTCACTGAGCCACCAGCCAGGGCCCTGAAAATATTTTAGATTCTTTGTTGTTAATACTGCATACTCATTTACCTTTATATAGGTAAGGGGCTGGACATGCAAAGTTCTCTCAAAGCTTGAGTTTCCAGTTAGCATAATTTCAACAGAACTCCATGGTTATGAATTTAAACTTATAGAATATTTCAGCCTTTAATTCTGCCTGGAGCTTCACTAAAGACTGAACATAGGACAAGCTTTTGCTATATTAGTGGGTGCTATGCAACAGGCATTCAGCATATGAGCTTGTTCTTGCTCATACAGTGCCAGTGGCAGACATCATTAATTAGTCATGACAATTCCAATGAGCCCAAGTGCAACCTCAATATCTTTCTCAACTGCTTTCAGGTAATCAGTATTGCTACACAAGAAAGAACTCATTTGCTGCTTCAGATCTAGTAATTCTCTACTCCAAGTTTTTGATAGGATTTGTCTAGTCCCCAGGAATATGTAGTCCATACCAGGGTGTTAGTGAATTTACAAGATAAAAAATGGTTATAGTAATTAACTTTACTAAAATGTTGAGAGGTAGAGATTTTTGAATCCCTATTACTATTGAAGTCAGCAAGTGAACAACATTTGTTGGGCATCTCTCATGGAAGACATTGTGTCATACTGGAGGATGACATAGCAGAGTCCAAGACAAGCAGAATACCTGTCCTTAAGGCACTTTCATTATGTAGTCAGAGGCAGGTAATAAACATGTGGTCAATAAGTACATATTATATTTTCAGATTTAAAATATTAATACTATGAATAAAATAAAGGAAGGCTTCATATCAGAAGGTGGTGATGGCAGGTATGTTTTTGTTTTAGCTTGATCTAGAGCATAAAGAAAGGCCCACTGAAAATACAAAAACAAACTCAAAAAATTAAGACTAGGGACCCAATAGTCCCTCTCCTGGTATCTACCCAAGAAACTCAAAAACATTTATTCACAAACACGTATGTGCCCCTATATTCACTGCAACATTTTTCAGTGGCCAAGACATGAAGACAACCAAAGCATCCTTCAACAGAGGACTGGAAAAAGAAGATGTGGTACATATAAACTACGGAATACTACTAAGCCATAAGAAAAGATGAAATAGTGCCATTTACAACAACAGGTATCGATGGTGAGAATATTCTAAGCAAAATAAGTCAGTCAATTAAAGCTAAGAACCATATGATTTCACTTATATGTGGGTAAAACTGAAACTCATAGACACAGGTAATAGTATGGTGGTTACCATGGGGAAGGAGGAGGGGGCTAGTAAAGGGTAAAGGGAGCCAAATATATGGTGACAGAAGATTATTCACTTTTGGGTAGTGGACAAACATGTAATATACAGCTCATGTATTATAGAAATATACACTTGAAACCTATATGGTTCTATTAACTAATGTTACCCAATAAATTTAATTAAAATTTTTATAATTATTAAACAAACAAGCAAAGTAGATCCACAATATTGAGAAAACTTCCTATGCAGAAAATAGAGCACAGCCAGAATTCCTGAGAACATATTTGGAATGTTTGAAAAGGCATCAGAGAGCCAGGATATCTGAGGAAGAATGAATGTTAGGTGGGAGGTAAGGTCAGAGAGATTGGTAGAATCAGGTCAAGTAGGGCCTGTAGAACTAGTTCTGGTTATTCCTGTAGTGTTTTTAGCATAGGAATGACTGCATTGTGGACAATAGGTTTTGAGACTGTGGGGGAAGGAGGCTTGAAGAAAAGGAAGGAGGTTGTTGGCTGTGGTCAGAGTGAGAAAGGATGGTGGCTATTATGGGCTAAGTTGAGTTCCACTAAAATTCATATGTTGAAGCTCTAAACCCCAATATTTCAGAATGTGAACATATTTAGACATAAGACTTTTAAAGAGGAAATGAAGGTTAAATGAGATCATGAGCAAAACTAACAACAAGCAAAACAGAACCAAGTATATGAATACAAGGAATAGGCCTTCAGTAGTCAGGGGGAATGGGGATGGGGGGAGGGGGGAGGTAGAGGCAAAGAAGGGGAGCAGCTTAGACAAGAACCTAGTATAAAGGAACCATGGACATGGACAACAGATGGGATTGACTTTAGGGGGAATGGGTGGGTGGGGAGGGGGACAGAGGGGAGCAAAAAGGGGATGGATGTAATACAACAACAATAAAATTAAAAAAAAAAAAAAAAAAGAGATCATGAAGGAAAATCCTAATCCTTAAGAGAAAGGGAGATTAGAAGATAGGTATATACAGAAAGAAGTCCATGTAAAGGGAAAAGATGGTTACCTACAAACCAAGGAGAGAGGCCCCAGGAGAAACCAACCATGCCAATACCTTGATCTCCAACTTCTAGCTTCCAGAACAGTGACACAATACATTTCTGTTGTTGAAGCCACCCAGTCTGTGGCCCTTTGTTGTGGCAGCTCTAGTAAACTAATATGGTGGCTTAGGTTAGGGTTGTGGTCCTAAAGGTAGTGAGAAGTAAAGTGGTTAGGTCCAGGATATATTTTGGGGGAGTAACAATTCTTGCTAATGGATTAGAAATGGAGTGTGAGAGAAAGAGATGAATGAAAGCTACTCCTAGGTTTAAGTCCTAGGCATTTGGGTATGTGGTAGAGCCATCACAGAGATGAAAGTGGAATTTATGTTCCCATCTGGACTAGGTTGGATTGAGATTCTTCTTAGGTTCAGGAGGCCTCAAAGAGATTTAATGTGTCCCACACCTGCACACCCCCAAGAAATACAGGCTCCCTTTCCTTTGCCACTAGATTCTCCAGAAGAAATGTTGGCACAGTATCATTACAACTAAGACATAACAGAAAGCTCCCAATTTCATGGTCAGCTCATTTTACTGTTGTTAGGATTATTGTGAGGAAGTCATTCTTTTGGTTTAGTAGAGATTGTTTTCTTTGGAAATTACTCCCATCAGACTTCATCCAACTACTGGACAAAACACAACAAATCTATTCTCTCATTTAATGGCTTCTAGAAATTACACACTGAGTAATTAGTACCATCCCTCCCACTGAAAACAAGTAGAACAAATGAACAAAATGATTTTTAAAGCTACTAAAGTAATGAAAAATTCCAGGCCAAGACCTAGGATAAAATTAAAATATAGAAAGGTAATTTGGGTACGGTTTGCTTCTTCCCTGAGAGCAGATACTGCTTCTGGATAAAGGGAAATGGTACTAATCAATACTCCTATGGCTTTAAGCCTCTTTTAGATAAGTGGACAATAATTGGAGTCCAGGGCCAACCAAAGGAATGATAGGGAGATAGTAAATGCCCATATATTAAGCTACAACCCTAAAGGACTCTACCCTAGAAATAAAAGTGAATCAGTAATAAACCAGCCCTAACATGGACAGGTACAAATTATCCAAATGGAGCTTAAAATCTCAAGCTATAAAGTGAAATTAAGCTGATCCCTAATTGCTAATTACTCTGGTTTCTGGCAGAACTAATAAAAACCCTTCCTGGAGAAAGATAACATCATCTTTGGTCTCATCTTTTTTTTTTTTTTTTTTTTTTTTTACAATCAATCTTTAGGTACGTTGTTGAGAATGCAATCAAGAAAACTAGGTATACAAAAATGTAAGAAAAATTCTAGGTAATAAATAGAAACAATAGAAAATGAAATCAAATCTATAGGTGTCCAGTCATTAGACATATCAGATAAAGACTCCCAAATAATAATGCTTTCTATACTTAAGAAGATAAAATACAGGGTTGAAAATTTCATTAGATCAAATGGAAGTTCTATAAATTAAAAAAAAAAAAATCACATAATAAAAGCTCAAATGAATAGGTTAAAGAAAAGAAAAAAAAA
This sequence comes from Noctilio leporinus, assembly GCA_004026585.1. Classification (NCBI taxonomy): domain Eukaryota; kingdom Metazoa; phylum Chordata; class Mammalia; order Chiroptera; family Noctilionidae; genus Noctilio; species Noctilio leporinus. The sequence continues at coordinate 28,901 of PVIW01008463.1, forward strand.
ACCAAAACAGTTAATTGGAGTCCTAAAAGAAAAAAAAAAAGGTCAAGGGGCAGAAGGAATAAAGACACAAATAGCTGAGAATTTTCCAAAATTGATCAAAGAAAACATCAATTGATGGATTTAAAAAGTCCAAAAATGTAAAGAATGGCATCACCTTCTAAATATGTTTTCTTCAGCCACAATAACCCTTTTGCATTCCATGTTTGGCACTGAATCCAGATTCCTCATCTCAATGCCCTGGTACATCTGCATTCATTCTTAAATGTAGTGTCATCCATAAAATCCATGCTTCAGATGCAGTTTAACCACCATCAAGCACAATGGATCCTCTCACCCCTCAACAGGAACTATAAACAAACATCCATTGAGACAATGCAAGTTTGCAACTATTTTGTTTTCATAGCCTCCTTTCTGTCTTCTATGCTTCCCATTCAACTTTAATATTTTGTCTCTTTTATACAAAAATAACAACAACAACAAAAAAGTGGTTACCCAATGTTTTGCTAAAATAAATCCTCTAACTTTGCTGTCCATATAACTCTGGATAGAAAGGAAATGAGATTAGTTTGAAATCTTGGTGTGGCATGTTCTTAATGAACCTATGCTGACCTTCAAAATGACAACAAATCACCTATTTAACAATATATCTGACATTAACCAAGGGTCAACACAACTCTACTAGTGTATAAAGTTTCTTGAAGCAATTCTTATCCCATTTAGCAAAAATAAGTATATAAATTGATCATCTCAAATATACTTGAAACTTTTCCAGCATTACTAATGATGAGATAAATCATATCTGCAGGTACTTTTCACATGCTTGGATGTAATTCATTGGGGTTCAGACACCCAAAATCACCTACAAAGGCTAGAAACTCTCTTACTAACTCATCACAGACCCACGCTCAAGTTATGTTTTCTTTCCATGCTTGATCTCTCCTTCCCAAGCAGGCACAATGAATAAGAGGCAGCTCCATGAAGTGGATCATCCTTACATCTCCTTTGGAATATAGTGAAAACTGCTTCCTCTGCCTGAAACATCCCCTTGTTCCTACCTAGCCCCCTCCATGGCCTGGCTAATTCTGTCATCACTCCTGATACAGTGCACATATCCCATCATCTGAAGGAGCAGCTTCTTTAACTCCTCAGTCTGGGTTAGAGGCTCCTCTTTGGAATCATACAGCACCTGTGTCTTCCCTACATTCTAACACTCACAACTCATACTGTGATTATCTTTCTCTTATTGGTATTCTCACCTAAATTGCACAAAATCTGAGGGCAGGGACCAGTTCTTACGCACTGCATCATATGCACTAATGTATAACATAATGCCTGAAATATGTGACAATTAGGGAACTGTTTTTTGAATTAATGTTAAAAATGTTAGAAGCTGAGTAGCAGCCAAAATTGAGTAAGGAGAAACAATGGTGAGTACAAAGAGAGGCAGTTTACAATTCTAGGAAGAGGACAGGTTCATTTTTATTGACTCTTGGGTTCTGAAACACCTGCATCAATGCAGAATCAACTGAGTTCAAAGGCCCATGGAATAATCATGGATGCACCTGATGAATTAGTCATAAGAATAATAAAATCAGCCCTGGCTGGTAGCACAGTGGATAAGGCGCCGGCCTGCAAACCCAAAGGTTGCAGGTTCGATTCCCCAGCCAGGGCACATAACAAGGTTGCAAACCAGGTCTCCAATCAGGTCTGTGGCTGGAGGCAGGTGAAAAGCAACCATGCATTGATGTCTCTCTCCCCCTCTGCCTCTCTCTCTTCCCCTCTTTCTAAAAATAATAAATAAAATCTTTTTTTAAAATTTTTAAAAAAAGAATAATAAAATCATTATTATTTTTTTATATTGATAAGTGTGTATTTAATGTTAAAATATTTCACTAATTTTTAGTGAAAAACTGTATAATTATACATTTATACATAATATAATGATAACTTATTTGATTGATTAATACACAAAATAATTTTAATGAGTATTTTCAGTTGTGAACATTTAAAATGATTTAAATGTCCAACCCTAGGAAATGCTTAAATAAATTAAAGTGCATCATTAGTACAATACAATAGTGTGTCTATGTAGAGATTTTTAAAGATTATATTTAAATTTTTATTTATTTCCTCTTATTGAATTTATCAGGGTGACACTGGTTAACAAAATTATAGAGGTTTCAGGTATAATTGTGTATGTAGTGATGTGTATTTGTATAATTACTGTAATTATTAAAATAAAATGTGCCTGGCTGGTGGTACAATGGATAGGGTGCTGACCTGCGGACCCAAAGGCTGCTGGTTCGATTCCCCAGTCAGGGCATGTAAGGAGGTTGTAAACCAAGTCTCCAGCCAGATTTGTAGCTGGAGGCACATGAAAGGCAACCATACATTGATGTCTCTCTCCCTCTCTGCCTCTCTCCCTTCCCCTCTCTCTAAAAATAATAAATAAATAATAAAATGTGATATGCTACATGTTGCAAAATAGTACATATAATTTGAATATAAAATTGAAGTAAAATGAAAGTATTCAGAGCTTTATTAAGGTATTACAGGTAATTGAAACTTTCTTCTTAACATACACCAGTGTTTTCTGAAGTTTGTTCAATGTGCATGTCATATATTTCAGAAAGAAAACAAAAGTTAGGGAAGTTTTAGGGTCAGAGTCTACAAAATCTTCCTACCAATTTATTGGGTTATTGTGAGGTTCAAATGATATAATTATATATAAAACACTAGGAAAACTTTAAAAATGTTTTTGAAGCACTATTATTAACATTAGAAATATGACCAATGGCATTTTTGTTGATTTGGCCCAAACAGAAACAAACCCTATCACATAAATGTTGTTGTGTCCTAGTTGATGAGGTGTTCCTGGATTTCCTCCCTGCACAGTGCTAGGAATAAAACTGCAGCCCTCAAGGGGCTGAATCCCTGACCCTCCACACTGCCCAGTCTGGGCAGCAGCCTTGCCCACCTCTCCAGCCAACCTGCAGGCAGATCCATTGTGATTATATGGATTCCATTTTTTGTCAGTGCTGACTTCATCTTCAAAGGCCAATCCCTTGGATTTGTTCAGAGATATATCGCTCTTAAAACCTAAGCCAGTTTTCCAGAATGGCTGCTTCCCTTCCTTGGACAGACTGGCCCACCGCTCATTTAGGCCAGAGGAAATTTACGCATCTCTTCTCACCACCTTGCCTTGGTCGTTGCTAATTCCCTAATCATATTGAATTATTTGGCGTTTACTGTGTCATCCCTGGTCACCTACAGATTCCCTCACTTCATTACTCCTTGGCCAGATTGTCTTTGGCGGGCTCCTGTGACAGATTTATATTCTGAGCACCAGACAGGAATGCGTTCCTCTGCTTTTCCTTTGCTTGTACCACATAAACATGTCCCAGGACACTCCTGGACAGGAGCCTGGGTCAGACCTTGTTCACAGGGGGGTTCCCAGAGGGAAATCTTCCGATGAGGAGGTGGCCAGCTAGGGAGCCAGATTTACCACCAAAGGCTTAATCCCTGAGAGGTGTGTTTAAATTTCAACATGCCTCTTGATAACCAAACTTTTAAATTGTTTTATATAAACATCTATTAGCATCTATGGGGATTTCTGATGTCTGAGAGAAGCTATTTTGAATTTCAAACATATATGTGTGTGTATACATACACACACATAAATATATGCACATTTCAAACATATGTGTTTCAAACATATATGTACACATATATGTTGGCAGACTTCAGCTAAATTTATCGAACAGATCATGCCCATCACTAATTACCAGTTTAGTAGAAATATATACTCGTTGAGCATTTTCTAGCACATTCTTTTATAATTATTAAATCTACAAAGGTCATACATAGCTGTTGTTCTATTGTTTTTCCATCAAAACTGCTACTCTTTAATTATAAGGAGCATTATTAATATTGATATTATTGCTATTGTTTTTCTTTTATGGAAGCTTGAAATAAGATAAGATTTTCACCATGAAGAGTTGTAGTCTAGCAGGAAATATGGGTATACAAATATTATTTCATTACAAAAACATCATGAAGTTATAAATAAAGCATTAGAGAACCTCAGAAAAAGCAATAACTAAACTTGGTGACCCTGGGAAGACATTTGCTTAGAAAGAAAATGGTTATTTAACTTCAAGTGGAGTTTGTCCATAAAAGAAGAGAGAGGGAAGTAAAAAGGGGATGGATGTAATACAACAATAAAATTAAATTAAAAAAATAAATAAATAAAATTAAAAAAAAGAAAAGAAAAAGAGAGAGAGAGAGAGAGAGAGAGAGAGCAGCCCATAAGGAAGAAAAATCACCAGGAAAAGCAGGAAGCTTAAAGGGATGAGCCTTCCTTGAGAATCATTCAGTTTACCAAGGACAACAGACAGTCAATAGAAGCTTTCCCAAAGTAAATTAATGTGACCAGATTCCTTTTCTAGATCAGCAGCTCTGACATTATTGTTAAGGATGTATGGTAGATAAAATAGGGGCTAATGGATGAAAGAACAATTAAGATTTAGGGATAGGAGTATGACAATAGGACTTAAACTAAAGCCAAACATATGTCCCTTGAACCATTGTGCAAGTCTCAGTCTCATTACCTCATATTAGTGAGAATTTTATTAAGAGGAATTCTGAAGGGCTTTAAATTTTAAATATCAATTCTACCACTTAGTAACTGCATAATTCTAGACAAATTATTGAATGTTGCTCATCCATAAATTGGTATACTAACATCTATCTCAGGGGGTTAAAGTGAAGTTTGGGTGAAATTATACAAGAAAAAGTCTCACTTATTGTTTTGTGTTAGTTTAGAAGACAACCAAAAAGAGTCACCTCTTTTCTAATCAATTTGATTGACAAGCTAGATATTTGAACTCAGCTCTTGATGCAAGAATTGGTATGATACACCTGCATGAAAATATGACTGGAGCATGAATCGTTATGATGCTGTTGAAGTTGAAACACCTTGCATGTTTGCAGACTGTTTCAATAAAATGTCATTATAATAGATTCCACAACAAAACTGGTATAATTATCTTGTTTATGTCTGTTCTTCTTTGCCTTTAGAAAAGAATGTTCAAAAATAAACTAACAAAATAGAAGGATGAATACATGGAACGAACTGACAGCTGTCAGAAGCAAGCGGGGAGAAGGGACTAGAAGAAAGAAGGTGAAAAGATTCACCAAAGAACATGTGTCATGACATATGGACATGAACAACAATGTGGTGACGGCCAAAGGGAAAGGGTGGTGGGGCTAAGTGGAGTTATGCAAAGGGGGCAGTAGGGAATGGGGATGGAAAGAGACTTTGCTTGGGGTGATGGGTGCAAGATTTAGTGTGCAGATTAAGTTTTATCAAGTTGTACACTTGAAACCTGAATAGTTTTATGGACTAATATTACCCCAATAAATATATTTTTTAAAAAAAAAGAGAGAGTGTTCAGTCAAGTTCATTTCTTCCCACTAGTACTCAAAGGGTTTCCTCATCAAGTTGCTCTCAGTGATGACAGGGCAGCACCATCTACTGGCACAATTATGACCCAAATCTTCTCAGAGACCCTTCAGTGCCACAATCTTATTCTTGTTTTCATCGTTACCATTTGTTCACTTATCATTATTTTCTCCACTGCTTACAGCCCTAAAGAAAAACTTAAGCAAGTAAGGATATTGTGATGCTCCCTGCTATACCCCAATGAACACCACGGTTTATGTGGGTGCAATAAATGAAGGAATAAAGTACACAGAACTCTACAAAGGAACTGAGAAGACATTTTTTTTTTTCAGAGAAGACATGTAAACAGCCAACAAGTATACAGAAAGGAAATTAACATAAAAAATTGTCAGGAAAGAGCAAATCAAAACCACAGAGAGACTTTATCTCACATTTGTTAGAATAGCCATTATCAAACCAAACAAACAAAATAAAACAAAAAATACCAAGTGTTGATGAGAAAAGAGAACCCTGGTACATCATTGGTGAGAATATAAATTGGTGTAACCACTATGGAAAACAATGTGGAGGCTCCTGAAAAATTTAAAGTACAACTACCATATGATCCAGCAATTTCACTTCTAGATATATACTCCAAAAAATGAAATTAGAATCCTTTAAAGTATATTTTATTGATTATGCTATTACAGTTGCCCAAACTTTTCTCATTTGCCCCCCTCCACCTGGTACTTTCCCTCTAGCAATCCCCCACCCCTTTAGTTCATGTCCATGGGTCATGCATTTAAGTTCTTTGGCTTCTCCATTTCCTTTACTGTTCTTAACATCCCCATGTCTTCTACTTTGTATGTACCAGTTATGCTTCCTAATCCCAGCACCTTTCCCCTCATTCTCCCCCTTCTCTCTTCCCACTGATAACCCTCCATATAATCTTCATGTTTATGATTGTGTTCTTGTTGTAATTGTTTGCTTTATTTGTTTTTATTTTTGCTTTTTAGATTCATTTGTTGATTGTTGTGAGTTTGCTGTCATCTTACTGTTCATATTGATGATATTACTTTTCTTAAATAAGTCCCTTTAACATTTCATATAATAAGGGCTTGGTGATGATGAGCACCTTTACCTTATCTGGGATGCACTTTATCTGCCCTCCCATTCTAAATGATACCTTTGCTGGATAGAATAATCTTGGCTTGCTTGGTCCTTGCTTTTCATCACTTGAAATACTTCTAACCAGTCCCTTCTTACCTGTAAGTTTCTTTTGAGAAGTCAGCTGATGGTTTTATGGGAGCTCCTTTGTAGGTAACTCTCTATTTTTTCTCTTGCTGCTTTTAAGATTCCCTCTTTTTCTTTAGCCTTTACAATGTTTCTGTGTGTGGTCCTCTTTGGGCCTAACTTGTTTGGAACTCTATGTGCTTCCTGGACTTCTATGTCTATTTCTTTAGAAAAGTTTTCTCACATTATTTTTCAAATAACTTCTTGCTCTTCCTTTTCTTCTTCTGAAACCCCTATGATTCAGATGTTAGCATGCTTAAAGTCATCCCAGAGGTCTAAGCCTCTCCTCATTTTTTCAAATCTTGTTTCCACATTCTGTGCTGGTTGATCATTTGTTTCTTCTTTATTTTTGAATTATTGATTTGAACTGCATTTTCCTTCCCTTCACTATTGGTTTCATGTGCACTTTCCTTTGTTTCACTTGGCCTAGCCTTCACTCTTCCCTTATGTGTTTGCTGTATTTAAGCACATCTGTCAAGTCTGTGACATCTTCATTACCAGCATTTTAAACTGTGCCTCTGGAAGTCTGGCTATCTGTTCATCTGTCAGGCTGGCTATTTCTTTGTTGCTTAGTTCAGTCACTGGGACCTTGATATGTTGCCTATATTAAGTCATATTTCTCTGTCTCCACATCCTGACAGGCTCCTGTGTGCCTCTGTGTCTTAAGTAGAGCTGTTGCACCTATTATGTTGTAAGAATGGAGCCTTTGGTATTCATCAGCACCCTACAACCAGTTTCACCATGTTGTGGTGCTGTATGTGGGGGAGGGGTCTGAGAGGGAACTATGCCACTTGCTTGACACTCACTCCTTTTCTAGTGACTTCTCCCACTTCCCATATGGGATTAGTTCCTCTCTAGTTGTTGCCGTCTGTGGTTCCCAGAGTGGCTGGATCTGTGGATGTTTTAGGACCATGGGGGCCCTCCAAACAAACAAACTCTGCTCAGAGACTATCAGTTTCTTTCTTTGCTCTAGCCCCCACTGGTTTTCACAGTCAGAAATAATATGACTTTATTCCCTGCCACCTGCCCCTCAAGGTGCTGGAATCATGAGCCATGTGATCTAGTCTGGTCCTGGGAGCACTCAACAGGTGTCCTTACTATGACTACACTTTCTGCTAGCCAACCACAGCCACTCTCCCGCCACAACCACTGCACTACCAACTTGCACCAGCAATCCACTCACCAAACCAGTCTTCTATGTCCCAGCTGTGCCCCTCCTACCTGTCTGGATGAGTATTTCTTCCTTCTATCTTTTGCTTCTTGGACTTCCATGTAGCTTGATATTCTAGAACTTCTGGTTATCTCTAGATTTGAGGTAGATGTATTGCTTTTGGTTGTGGAGGGAGATGCAATGTGTCTATCTACACCTCCATCTTGGTTCTCCCCAATTCTTTTTATCATCACCAGTGTTTTAAACTCTGCTTTGATAGGTTGGGTATCCTCCTTGATTAGTTCCCTCTGGAACCTTGATCTGCTCCCTTTTTTGAGTCATACTTCCCCAACTTGATGCCCTACCTATGTTTGCCTCTGTGTAAGAGTTGCTGCACCTGTTGCATTGTAAGGGGAATCATTCCCTAAGTGTCTCTCCTGGCTTTTATAATGTGGAACCACTTATTCCATCATCCACAGCTGCTGCCTTGTAACTGCTGCCACCCCCTTGCCTCCACCACATTATACCCTCTCCAACCCAACTCCCCATCTCCACCCCTCCTACCTGCCTGGATGAATATTTCTTGTTTAAATCTTTGGTGGTCAAACTGCCATACAGTTCGATTTCCTTGCAGTTCTGTATTGTTATTTTTGTTGGGATTTTTTTTAGGTAGTTGTAGTCCTTATGATTGTGTGAAGAGGCAAAGGGTGTCTACCTATGCCTCCATCTTGGCCAGAAGCCTGAAATTAGGATTTTGAAGAGATATATTCACTTCCTTGTTTATTTCAGTATTATTTATATTAGCCAAGACATGGAAGCAATGTAAATGACCATCAATGTATGAATATATAGAGAAAATGTGGTATAACATATAATGAAATGTTATTCAGCATTAAAAAGTCAAAAATCCTGTTATCAACAACATGAATTAATTTAGTGACATTATGCTAAGTTAAATAAGCCAAATGCAGAAATGCAGAAAGATAAGCACTCCTTTGATACTACTTATATAAGAAGTATTAAATAGTAAATGTATAGGAGCAGAGAGTTACCAGGAGCTGAGGGAAGAAGATATGGGGAGGTCTTAGTCATAGGGGGCAAAGTTTCAGTTATGCTAGATAAATAAGTCCTAGAGCTCTACTACATAGTGCCTAGAGTTAATAATAGTTATACTCTATTGTATGCCTAAAATTTGCTGGTGGAAATGTTAATATCACAAAATAACATAATAAATAAAGAAAGGTTGGAATAAGGTGATGGATATGTTTATGTCATAGATTGTGATGATGCTTTCAAAACTTAGCTACAAGTTCATCACTAAAAATGTGTAGAACTCATATTAATGTCCTTCCCATTGGAGAAACCAGGAGAACAAAGCAGAGAGGATCACTGAGTTGCCTAAAGCCTAGGCCCAAACCATCAGGCTCCTACTTTAGCTCTTTCCAGAGTCCTACACTCTCTTCTACTGACAGGGCCTTGAGCAGTGGGTATGTGCTAGTCTCTACCTAAGTCCCTAGATAGAATGGACATAGGCTTCTCTGTAGTTGCTGCCTTTAGGCTGAAGATAGTGAGACAGAGACTTTGGAGAGCTTGTAATTGCCATCACCAAGAATGTGCTGGAAGCTTCATGGGGATAAAATTCCCTGCCACAGAGAAAGCCAAAGGCTCAGGATGAGGCATGGAGAGACTGAATTTCCAAAGGCATAACAGGGGGCCTTCTATCACCCCCGCCCCAACCATGAAGTATCGCAATTGGTCCTGTCAGTTTGGTATTTAAAAGAAATGGGTCCAGCAATGGGGCTGGATAAATCACAGCAATTTGAAATGTTGCTTTGTTCTATCACATTTGAATTTCTTCTATGTTACAATAGAGCTCTCCTTGCCCAAGCTAAATTGAATTCCTCTTTTTCTATTGTTGGAGGGTAAGGTTTCTGGTGCACTAATATTTGGACCTTTCCCAAAAACCTTCTCTCTCCACCCCTCTCAGCAGGCTTCCCCCTCTCTTGCCAATCACAAAAAAGACTTCTGAGTTGTTACCAGTGTGCAAAACATCTGCTTTTACTATTTGGCACAGTGTGGGGTTAGGGTGACAGGGGATTTGATTGGCCTCACAGGACTTATTATATTTGATACATTGTGTGTCAGGCTTGGTTGGGACCCCTCCCCTCACTGTTCCCATGCTCTGTATTCAACCTTGTGACTGGTTGGGGTTTTTTTGTTTGTTTGTTTGTTTTTTTGTCAGCTTTCTAGGGTTAACTGTCCTTTTTCTGCCAGTGCCTCCTGGTCCTGCCTTCTCACACTCTCTGCCTCAGTAAATATGAGAAGCTGCTGGTCTCTTTGTTCTTGGTCATCTTCTGGGGCTTCAGGAAGAAGTTGTATACAAAAGCAACTTCTGATTAACAGACCATCTCCTCCTCCTTAGTCAGAGTCAACATTCCTCAGTGCTGCGTCCACATGTGTGCTTGGCTGGCCCAGTGTCCATCCAGACAAAAGGGGTGGCAGCTTTGGGATCCTGCAAAGTCAGCTGCCTTGTAGCCTGGAATGCCCTCCTCCTTCCCCTCTACCCATCTGTGTCTTTTCTGAATTTCCCAACCCAACTCAATGCTCACCTCATTCAGGAAGCCTTTGCTAATCTCACCCATGCCCACTATTCCCTCCATCACATTTAATCACTGTGCACATTACTTATTTGGCTTCTGCCTGCTGCCTCCCACTTCACTGACTGATCTTTCCTCTGCTTCAGAGAAAAGACCAGGCAAGGCCTGGTAGTCATACCTGAGGATGAATCTCTACTGTACCTTTTATTTATTTGCTATGGCTGCCATAAGAAAGTACCACAGGTTGGGAGACTTAACAGAAATTTATTTTCTCACTCTGGAAGCTGGAAGTCTGAGATCAAGTTGTTGGTGGGGTTGTTTACTCCTGAGGCCTCTCTCCATGGCTTGTAGATGTGTCTTCTCCCTGTGCCTTCAAACAGTCTTCCCTCTGTGTGTCTGTGTCCAAATTTCTTCCTTTTATAAGGACATGAGTCATGAGGACCTCATTTTACCTTACCTACCTGTTTAAGACCCAATCTCCAAATATAGTCATATTCTAAGAAATTTGGGATTAGGTCTATAGCAAATGAATTTTAGGGGATACACTCAAGCCTATAACATACTATTAGATAGAGCAGTAACTAAAGTTAATTTGTAAAATGGAATTAATAACCCTTCTTAAAATTATAAATATTAGGTATGTCAAGACCCTGGCACCAAATAAGTTTTCAGAAGACTAGTTTCTTTATCATTGTCCCCACCCAAGTTGACCTCCCTCCCCTTCTGAACAGGGACTTATACTTTCTCATGTCAATTAATTAATAAACATTTTTTTCCTGCAAATGTTTATTACATTGAGGGGCCTTTCTCTGCTTTAGTTAACTGTCATCTCTTCAACAGAAACACAATAGACAAGGTAGCACAATGTAATGAAGGTGAGAGGCAGAAGGACTATGGGTGCCAACTCAGGAATTGGCCTTTGAGCAAGTTACCAAAGCTCCCTCTGACTCCACTTCTCTTTTATGAAAGATGGCTGAATAAGGCACCCTAGCAGGATTGTTGCTTAGATTAGATGAGGGGACCCTGTGTGTAGTGACCAGAACACAGCAAGTCCTTTGCAGTGGTAGTTGCAATCATTTTTATTGTCAGGGAATGTTTAACATTGCATACAAGCATCTGAGCAGGCCAATTTGCCCTATTTGATGTGCAAATGCATTTTAAAAGTTAACCAACTTTTACATGGAAACAAGAAAGTTGGATAATGTTTTGTCTTATAAATAGGGTGCTTAGTTCCAGCCTGCCTTTGTTGAAATTGCCAGCAGTCTGCCTATCATCAAATAAAACTTTGATATGCTGTATCTTTCATGGCCAAATGTAATCAAATCACCAAACATAGTCAGATTGCCCTCTCTTAAATCTCCCTTTTAGGTTGGGGTCACCAAAGGCTTGGTGATATTTTGGTAGCTGGCCTCAGACAGGAGGTAATTTGTCGGCCATTCAGCTAGCCCTGGCATGAGCCATGGCATTCAGAATAGGTAGGTTTCGGTGGGGAAGGGAGAGGAGGTAGGAGTATAACTTCAAGTTAGGGAGTCCCAACACCACCCTCACTTTTGACACTAATTGCAAGTTTTGGGGTCTCCAGGACTACTCTCATCTCAGTAATTCACTAGAACTCCCAGAACTCACTGAAAGCTATTATACTCATAATTATGGTTTATTACAGTGAAAGAATACAGATTAGAATCAGCCAATGAAAGAGTTCATGGGCAGAGTCTGGGATAGTTCCATATGTGGAGTTTCCAGTTATCCTTGCCCAGTGGACTCATGAATATTTATAGCTTCTCCTGGTGATGGTGTGTAATAATACACACTGAGTATTGCCAACCAAGGAAGCTCACCTGAGCCTCAGTGTTCAGAATTTTTGTTGGGGCTTGATCAAACAGATATGGTTGACAATGTGACCAAACCACATGCTCACCTTAATCTCCAGCACCTTCAGAACTCAAGCTGATACACTCTAACCCAAACCTCCCATCATAAATCACATTACATTAAGACATGCCAAGTGCTAGAGATCACCTCCCAGAAGCTGAAGGTAAAGGTCAGATCTCTTTAGAGTACTACACAGGCCTCTCTCTCGGCCTTTGACCAAGGCTCTCGTACAGCAAAATGATCACGTTGAGCATCTACATTTAGCATAACATTTATATCACAGATACAGCAATAATGTCAGTGTGAATATGTCTAAGATTTGGAGGAGCAAGTGTGATGTAGGGTTATATCTAAAACAAAAACTAATCCATTCTATAAAGCCATTGAAAATTTGTTCATATTTTTGTGCTAATTAGATTACTTGTTCTACCATTATTTGTACCTTATAATAAACTTATGCAGGATTATTTGCATATAAATTTGCTGATGATTAGCTAAATTCAGCTCTTTCTCAAGCCAGATATTTTTTAAAATTTAATTTTATTGTTGTTGTATTACGTCCATCCCCTTTTTACTCCCTTCTGTCCCCTTCCCTACCCACCTACTCCCCAACAAAGTCAATCCCACTTGTTGTCCATGCCCATGATTCAAGCCAGTCATTTTTCTATCAGCATTATATCCTGAGGAAGATTTAACTTTGCCAATATATTTGATTATCAATCACTATCAGTATTATAGTAAGATTTGTTCACATAATGTAGTTAAATCTTACCAGCAATGCCAGTGTTAACACTATATTGTAGTATGGTAATAAATGTAACTGGAAAAATCAGTCAAAAGAGATCAGTAGATTATTAAGATCTTACTCATTCATCAACAATTGGTGCATTAATTCATCATCATATCATCTGACCAAAATGTCTTCCAGAGCAATGCCACTCAGGTTTATAGATTTCCACTCAGCCTCATTTAATTGTAAAATTAGGAGAGGTCTTAGCATGATATCACTTAAGCCTTTCAGACATCTGAAGTGAACTAAAAGAAAATATTATCTCTTGTTCTTTGTTTCTATTGAAGTACTATTATAATATTGGAGTCCCCTTGTTGGATAACCCATATTCATCCATTAATTTAACCTCAGCCACTATCCCTCTTTCTCTTCATTTACCATTGATTTTTATCCAACCTTTTCCACCTTTGGGAGGGTTTGGCTACTGTGCTGGTCTAGACCAGCAGCTTCAATATCAGCCTAACAAGTGATTCCTCCTCAGCCCATTCTCCCTAAATGGGGTAGAGTTACATAGACACAAGTGGTGGACTATCCCAACTAGTAAGTAATAGAGCTTCACTCACTGTCAACAACAATTTTGCCAGATGGAGTGAATCACAGTCAACCCATCAATCCACTAGGGATTTTTCTTTAAAGATTTAGTTAAATGTATATTTTATTGCTTACAGATAATCTCTTTTTTTTTTCTGGCACCCACGGTAACAACTTGGGTCCTGGCACCAACAAAAATGGTAGAAGGAAAAAATAACAATGATACAGGGGGAAATGAAGTTGCTATGGGGAAGAATTATTTAATTGTACTGGGGTTATCCCCTCACCCTGAACTCCACTTCCTGGATGGAATCCAAGAAAGTCCCCATCCATTAGAGGCCTGATACAGGAAAAATACAAAATAACTATCTCTTTCCCCCACATCGCTGAGTACACAACTTGTCAGAGAAAATATGTGCTGATTGCCATGAATGTATTTCTTATGATCAGGTGTACTCACTCACTGAGCTACTTAGAGAGAAAATGGGGTCTGAGTAGGGGAAAGAGTAGATCAGCCTTCCTTGTCCTAAATTTTAAGGAGTCTGGAAAGAGCTTCTGGGAGGTGAGACTTAAGGATAACGTGGTAGACAAAATAATGTGGCCCAAATAAATTCTCATTCTAATCCCTGTGAATTTGTTATTTTACATGATGTAAGGGACTTTATGGGTATAATTTAATTAAAATCTTGAGATGGGGAGATTATCTTGGATTATCCCAGTGAGCCCAATGTAATCACAAGGGTTCTTTTAAAGGAAATAGAAAGGCAGGACAATCAGTCTGAGAAGAAGATGTGATCAGGAAAACAGAGGTCAAGATAGAGATTTGAACTTGCTAGTCTGCTGTCTTTGAAGATAGAGGAAGGGGCTGTGAGCCAAGGAATGCATGTGGTCTCCAGAAGCTAGAAAAGGCAACAGAGCTCCCCGTAGAGCCTCCAACAGAAGCACAGCCCTACAAAATCTTAATTTTAAGACTTCTAACTCCAGAACTAAAAGAAAATAAGTATGTCTTGTTTGAAGCCATCAGTCTGAGGTAATTTATTCCAGCAGCAATGTCAAGAGAATAGCCCCAGCTATGAAAAGGTAGGATCCCACACATGGCTGTTTTCTTCTGTGTCTGACAGGGTCTATAAACAGATCAACAAAAAATAAAATAAAATGTAGAGGTTCTTAATATAGAATCCATAATCCACACAAAAGATTTGATAAATCCGCATACCTCATAGAATTGCAAAATTTCATATGTCAGCAATTTTTATGAAAGAGGTGGTTCAGGGATCTGTGGCCCTGAATGGTTAAGAATTGCTACTTTAAGAGAAGAAAAAAATCCAAGCTGAGAAAGAGGTCCAAAGTTGTCGGAAAGAAATGATGTCAGGAGTAAAATGAAGAGAATATTGGACTGTTATACCCGAAGATCAAAGTGGAGGCAAAGAAAGGAAGGTCCTAAGTGTAAAATAAATAAAAACCACAAGTTCCATTTTAAACCAAATGAGCATAGTATTGCAAATTAAAGGAACTCTTGTTTGAAAAGAGAGTGACCCAAAATGTGGCATTTGAAAAATTTCCAGGAGTACCTGGTGGCTCCCAGAATTCAGGGAGAGGGGAGGGCAGGGAAGGGAAAGCCACCCACCAGGCTAACACCCAGTAGAGGGACCCTTAAGGAAGGTCACCAAAGGAGGTGACCACCTTGTTTAGGAATCTTCTAATTTAGAAATCTCAGGACACCCAGGAGGTATGTTGGGGGTGAGTGAACACTGCCAGTGGCATTATTCAACCTAGACTATGTGAGCATTTGTCCATGCATAACTCTGGAACCCTAAATGTGTTAAATACATTCAGAAAAGGTTACTTAGCATGGTTCTAAAATAAAGAGTGTGTGTGTGTGTGTGTGTGTATGTGTGTGTGTGTGTTTATAGTGTATGTGTGTTTGGGTGGGAGTGGAGAAATGAAGTATGTGACAGAAGAAGGGCCTGTTTCAGCTGGAAGAAAGAAAATGTGTTTTCTTTATACATAATAGTTTTTCCATAAAGTCACAAAAATGTTAGCTTGGAAATCTGGTCCAACTGACTCACTTAATGGGCCAAAAATGACTCCAAAGTGCAAAAAGATGAAGGACTCTGTCAGGTCTCAGGGGAGGTGACTGAAACTATTCTAAATGTGGAAATCTAAGGAAGGTATCATCAGTGGCCCAGAATTAGCTTTCTCACTATAGGGTATTTGCACTGGCTGTTTCCTTGCCTTGACTGCTCCCTTACAGACATCTTCATGGTTTCTTTTTTCATTTCAGTCATGTCTCTATTCACACATTGGCTTACAAGAGAGGCCCCTCCAAACCATCCCATCTAACGCACACACACACACTGCCTTGCAGACAGTAGAGGTTTAACGCATATTTGTTGGGAGTTGTTAAATGAGCGGCTAATGATGCCTCACTGTGGTGCCCTTCCTAGGTAACAGTGGCAGGGCTGTTGAAAACTCCAGCACCTTCATTTTATATCTCTGTGTGATAGAATCTCAAGACATAGGAGATGAGAGGACACTGGCATCTATTCAAAGCACTCATTTGCTAGTTGATGATGCAAAGATTGTACACATGAAATAAATTCACTTAGCACACTAAACAATCAGAATCCCATACAGAAGATAATGCTGTTATGAGATAGTCAATACTGATGAAAAGTTCTGTGGCCAGTTCAGAAGAGAGAGAGGCCAATGTGGGCCAGGAAAGTCTTCCACTTGTGATCTGAGCTGTGATAGGAAAAAAAAAACAAAACAAAAAAAAAACATGCTAGTCATGTGGGCAATTAAGCCAGGTGAAGAGGAGGGCCAGGCAGATGCCTACATAGGATATCTGATTATATGATACTCTGAACCAAATTTCTGGAGGAAGCTGGATCTATAGTGCCAGTTAACTTGTAATTTCTTACATGAATGGCAAAATTTTATCAGTTTCCACTCTTTTCCTATGACCAATAAAGTCCTGTTTTTTCATTTAAGCATGTAAGTGGGGGGGGGGAGGGGATTATTTATGGCCTCCCTCCACTTTCTAAGATATTTGGAGAAAATTTTGTTTTCTCAGTCAGTTACTCAGTCAGTTAATAAGTATTTATGAAGTGCCTTTACTGTGCTGGACTTTTTTCTAGGTTCTGAAGGTCCAGCTGTGAACAAGAGGGCTGGAGCCTTTGGGGCCCTGCCCCAGTGACTATAGTCCACAGGGAACAATGGGTTTTCTGGAAATGTGCTTCCCAGGATTTATTCTTTGCCTTGGGGGATTTAAGACTTGAATTTTGCTGAATGTATAGTATACTTTAGTTCACTGTTTACTTGCAAAATAGAATTAAAAGAAAAAAACCCTTAATGATTCCCTAAAAGGGCTTGGGTGCAAACATCCTGGGAGATGCTAACAATCCATGAAAAAAAATTCATTTACTAGATGTTAGCATTAGGGGAAGCTGAGTAAAGGGTATATGTTAACACTTTGTACCATGTTCACCATTTGCTATAAATATAAAGTTGTCCCCTACCCCAAAAAAGTTTATTTTATTCTATTTTATTTTAGTTTTTTCTTTTATTTTAACTGTATTTTTTATTACCACTTATTCCCCCTATAGTCCTCTTCCCCCTCCACCCACTCTGGTCCCCCACAATTACCACACAATGCTGTCCATGTCCAGAAGCATTTTTTCCTTGTTTTTTTCCCCTTTTGCTTGATTCCTCCACCACCTTGCCCCCATCCCAACAGTCACCCTGCTCTCTACCTATAAGTCTGTCTCTATTTTGCTTGTTAGTTTTGTTTGCTCATTGGATTCCACATATCAGTAAAATTATATGGTACTCACCTTTCCCTGACCAACTTACTTCAAAAATATTATTTAAAAAATACATTTGCTAAATGACTTAAAGGATATGTGCAATTGCAAGTAAAAACATTCTTTTAAACCACTTAATAAGCATTCAGTCACTTATTAATATTTAAACAATGATTGTTCTACTTATCAACATTCCATATAAGTAAAGTCACATCATTAGAATCTGGGAAGAAAATGTTTAAACTATTCATATTTATTTTTATCCCAAACATTTTAACTTCTTAAGATGCCTCATGTCCTTTATAAAGGAGGTAGGGAGCATAAATCATAAATAACAGTCTAGGGAAAAAAATGAGCTAAATAGCTTAGAAGGACAACTGTAATGCAGAGTATTGCTCAACCTACTCAAGAGAAGCCTAAGCACTTTACAAGCAAGCATTTGCATTTGAAAAATTAATGTTCTAATTACTAATTTTTATTTAAATTAAGCCCATCCTTTTTGGCAATGAAATGTTAGCCTAATGCATAACTGTTTCTGCTTTAACTGAAGGAAGTGGCAAGTCCTTATCCCCAACCATATTGTGCAGACTGGCTTCTCTATACTTCTTCACTTCCACTGCAGGGCCCAGAATGCTGCCCTGCCCAGTGTTGGTACTTAACAAATGCTCCAAAAGGTAGAACATGGGGCTTGGAAGTGTCCTTGTAGGTAACTTATTCAAAACTTCTACTTTTTGTGAGAAAATTTAAACATAATGAAAGAAAGAATGCTACCTAAAGTCACCCAGTGAGTCAATGACAAAGCTTGGATTAAAATATGGGTTTTTAGCCCTGGCTGTTGGCACAGTGGATAAGGAGCTGGCCTGTGAACCCAAAGATCACTGGTTCAATTCCCCAGCAAGGGCACATAACCAGGTTGCAAGTCAAATCTCCAGCCAGGTCAATAGCTGGAGGCAGGTGAAAGGCAACCATACATTGCTGTTTCTCTCCCTCTCTTCCTCTCTCCCTTCCCCTCTCTCTGAAAAATAATAAATAAATTTAAAAAAAAAATTTGGGTTTTTAAACTCCCTGTCTAGGGCTCTGTTAACATAAAACTCTTCTAACTGTTGACATGGATTTAACATAATGTAGCCCTTTCAGTGGTTCTCACCATTCTTCACAATAATTAGCCCAAATTACTAAAGCTTCAGAGGGTTTATGATGATTTCATCTTTGCCCACCTCTGAGCCATGGATTTCCTGTTCCTATGGATAAGGTGATGAAAATCGACTCTTACCCTGGGGAACTCTGTGGCCAAATAATATGAGGGACCAAACCTAGCATTTCCCTGGGAACCAACTTCTTCATTCAATTGCTTGTAAAGAATAAACAACTACTTTTTTTTTCTGAGACCCAACACACTATTGTTGCCTCACAAGACACACTCCATAATGGGAAGACTCAGGTGATGATGGCAATAATTCAACAGTGGGCCTTCCCCTCATCAAGGGTGACTCTGGGGAAAGTAATTACAGGCAGGGGTGCTCTCCAAAACTCACTGATGGCTCCATCAGCTTCTTCCCCAGAGTAAAAGACAGACCTGACAAACACCATCAGCCTCAAAGATATCAAAAGTGGAAAGAACAGGAGAAAAGAGGGGAAGATGAAGACATTGCTAGCTGGACCAAAAGAGACTCTGAGGCAGTGAGCAGTGGGACAGGGGATTCTTGAGTGAAACAACATCACAGTTGACATCATTCAGAAAGGGCAAACTGAGAAACAGCTGAGCTAGCAAAACAAGCTTCCTGCAGGCTCTAGAGACAATCCCTCAGCACAAGATAACACTGCAATCACCATTTGTCTGTCACACAGAAAATTCCAGCAAAGCAGAGGCAGGATCTCAGTCAAATAAGATTTCTTCAAACATAACAAACTTGTATCAAGACCTCTCACTGTCATTTTTAGACCTGCGTGGACTCTGTCTTCTCCCAAAATGATCTAGAAATAGGAATTGGTAGTCAGCCAAGATGGGAAGACCTGGCTCTGAGCCTACTATTGGCTACTTTTCTAAAGGCAGGCAGCTTGTTCTAGATCTCTAGACCAGTTATTTTTATTTACAAAAAGGGTTAGGTTAGTTCTGTGGTTTCTCAATCTTTATTTTTGCCACCAATTTTTTTTTATTACCACATAATATTTTACAAGGGAGATCAAAATTAAAACAGAACATAAGGGAGACCTCATGCAGAAAGGTGAATAGCAAGTATAGAGTCTGGCTTACAGGACCCACTTATCATCCTTATGCAGCTGAGGCCCTCCTTGGACCCCAGTACTTAGAGGATTTAAAATTGCTGGACTAGAAGCTCCAGAAACCTTTCTAGCTTTCAAGCTCTGTGATACCATGATCCTGAGAACTTACAGATATTGTAGGATGGTAAGCCTACTAAAGGCTATATGAGATAGGCTTTGAAGAATGGGCCACTCTGGGGCAAGCAAATGAGAAAAAAGGAAGTACTCGGCAAGGAGCAGGAACACCAAGAAGCAACAGACATGGCTTTTCAGGTGGAGTAAAACATTTGGATAGGTACTGCAGACTCAATGTAACATGAGGATGGGATTAGTGCTCCATCAGAGTTTAGTTTAGTTTGCTGTAGAACCCTATTTTCATTATATTCTATTTCAACCAATGGGAAATGCTTTCTAATAAAATCACAAGAAACAGATAAGGATGAAGAAAACATAATTCTGCTTGGCAGTCAGCAAGATAGTTCATTCCAGCTCTGGTGTTTATGGGAGCTAAAGCACACATGCCTTATCCACACAGGAGGGGTTGTTGATAATAGACTAGGGCCTTTGCATAATGGCTACTCTTGTAACAGGTTACACAAATAACTATTCTCATTTAGAATTATACTAGCTTCTTGAAATGGGAATTGCAGCTCCTTTCCTTAGGAAACTTCCAATTTGTCTAGAGAAAGCAGACATGTATTTCTGGAAAGATAAAAATGCAAAATACAGCATGTAACAAAGTTCAAAATAAGCAGTGGAGTTTGCAGGTACTATGGTGTGTCATTGTGACACTGATAAGTAATGAGGCTGGAAGGAGAAAAAAATAAGCTTTGAGGAACAGGACATACTTTCTGATAGTCTTTGGTGAAACGAGAGAAAAAAATCATTAGAAAATGTAATTTTGTAAAGCAGGAAGAAATTGCCCAGGTTGCTCTTCAGGAGCTCATTGCCTTGGCTGGTACAATGGGGTTACCCTTAGCACTGATGGGGTTACCCTTACTGCTCACACTTTGCAAGAACTTAGTGTGGTAGATTATCTCCAAAGATGGCCATTAGCAATCTTGTAATCCTATATGTGCACAGTGCTCCTCCAATCAAGAAACAGGGTCTATTTCCCTTCCCTATGAACCTTGAATAGCTTTGTGGCTTGCTTTAACTAGTAGTGGTGGAGGTGACACTGTCAGTTTGAGCCTAGCCTTTAAGAGGCTTGGCAGCTGCCAGTTCCTCTCTCTTGGAAGTCAGCCATTAGGCTTAACTACTGACTAATGAGGGACCACATGGAGAAAAAGACAGTCCTAATGGAAGAGAACTAAGGTACCCCAGTTATGGTCAACACCAAAGGCCTCATACATGTGGCTGAGGTCATGTTGGACATTCCATTCCCAGCAGAGTATCCAGATAAGGGCCCAGATTAATGCAGCTACATGAGTGACCCTGGCAATGCCACATGAAACAGAAGAACCACCCAACTGAGACCAACCAACAAAGATTTGATGGGATTGACTTTGTGGGGGAGTGGGCGGGTGGGGAAGGGGACAGAGGGGAGTAAAAAGGGGATGGATATAATACAACAGCAATAAAATTTTAAAAAAGATTTGAGAGAAACAATAAATTTTTACTGTTGAAGTATTTAAGTGTTGGAGTGATTTGTTATGCAGCAATTGCTGCCTGATGTAGTTGGTCTAGATGATAGGAATTGTATGTATGGAAAATAGACATGATCCCTATTCTCTGAGGCAGAAGTACTGAACTGGAGATCCATGGGACTTTAGGAGCTCTGGGGTTAAACTTTAGGAGTCTACAAGTCTCCCTGAAACTATATGCAAAACTTTAAGTTCCTTGGCATGTATGTATTTTTCAAGCAAAAGAGACTGCTAAGTTAATCAGATTCTTTCACTTCAGGAGTTCCCAAGCTAGTTGGGCTGGATGAAGAATGGACAAGACTTATATCTCCTTGTTGTGACTCTAGATGTTGCTTCATCTGTCCTAACATAGTAAAAAAAAAAAAAAACCTTTTGAGTATAGAACAAGTTGTTATTTTTACTCCAACGTATAAAACAGATAAAAAGTGAAACTTCTAATGAAGGGTAGGCTTAGATTCTTCTCAATGCTATTTTACCTTTATCCTCATTGAGACCAAGAGACACCCATGGGACTGAAAACTACTTTTAATGGGGCAGGGGGGCAGTTATTCCCAGTAACTGCCTTTTTTAGGAAGCCATATAAATGGAATTACACAATAGTCTTTTAAGTCAGGATACTTTTACTTAGCACAATTCATCCACAGTCATCCACCTATCAGCAGGTTGTTCCTTTTTATTATGGAGTAATATTCTATCAGGTGGATGTTACACATTTGTTATCCCTTCGCCTGTTAATGAACATTCAAGTGGTTCCCTTATACAGTTTAAACACTGAAGGGAGTTTCCAGGGAAATTTGAGAACTAACTTTCTTGAGATTCAAAATTTACTTTGACTTCCTGTGAGGCAGAAGAATATCCCCAGTGCTCTGGATCTTAGAGATGTTAGGCAACCATATCACTGAAATCAACAATCTAGCTTTGTGCTGATAATTTCATCCAGCATGACAGTTGGAGGATGTGGGAGTTCTGCAAAAGCCAGTCTGACCCCTCCTTCCCAGTACCCACCCACTTTGGGATATGTTGGCACCATCATACACATGAGGATGCCGATAAATTCCCAGACAGTTGTGTAACAGCATCAGTGTAACAGATAGGCAGGTGTCACAAAGCATGGCGCCCTGAACCAAACCAGCTTTATCACATTTCACAGTGTTTCAGGCCTCCCCTCCCCTGCCCCAATTCTATGCAGGGCCCTGAAATTGATATGCTTGCTGGAGAGCCCCTGAGGGCCTCTATTCCAAAACTGCCTCTGCAGGATGTGCTTTAGTCCTGCTGCCCGACACAGGCTTCCCAGTCACCTAGGAATTTGGGAGACAGTTGCTATTGTAGGGCATTCTTCTTCACTTCTGGCGCCAGTGGTTTCACAGGCATCTTTTCCTACTTGACAGCCTCCAAGAAGCAGAGATAATGTAGCCTGTGAACTCTGCCCATGGAATTGCAAAATATGTTTAGTCACTTGTAATGGGGCAAAGAAAAGTGTTAGTCTCAAAACATGGGGCTGTGGGTTGGCACCAAAAGGAGAAGCTCTCAATGATGAAGGGGAACCTGAAGTTGGAAATTAACTTTTCCCTTCATTTCTATCCTTGCTGCAACAGTTGCAGTGACCTCCTTCCCACCTTGTCAGCCTAGCCCAAGGTGGACAAGCCCTCCTCCTGATGTCCTGCAGAGACCGGGCTGGGATCCCACAGAGAAGCATGGAACTAGAAAGTCTGCATTGCAGCAGATGGTTCCTACTTAACTCTTGGTCTCCTCCAGGCCCTCCTTAGAGGACCTCCAGGAGAACATGCACAGGTTCCTTGATTTTTGGGGTCTCCACCAAGAATCAGAAAATGAGCTTGGTCTCTTGCAATCTTCTGAGACCTATAGCCTCTAGGCTCCACTGTCAAGTTCTTGTGTGAGAATTAGCCTCTTTCATAAGTAGGTTTAACAAAGCTTTATTAATTGTGAAATGCCTGACCAATGACTTGCAGGGTCATGGCTTAATATTTCTTGAAGAAAACCAAAGAACAAATCATGCAGCATGCTCAGTAATGGCATAGGGTAGAGTGGAAAGAGCAGCATAGCAGGCAGGTTAAAAGCAGAGCCTCTGGATTCAGACTGCCTAGCCCTACCACCTCCCCACTGTGTGGTCATGGATATGGCACTCAGCTTCCTTGAATCTGAGTTGCCACACATGTAAAATGGGGGTAAGAATAATGCCTATTTCACTGGACTATAACTGAATAATAACATTTAAATAAAGCACATATTTTGGTACCTGGCACATAATTAGTACTCAATAAAAAAAGAGCATGAGGCAAAGAAGGGGAGCAGTTTAGTCAAGGAGCTAGCATGGATGTCCCATGGACATGGACAAGTGGAATTTACTGTATGGGGTATGGGAGGGTGGGGAAGGGAAGAGCAGGGTCGGGGCGGGGGGAGAATGGAATGAACGTAATACAACAACAATAAAATTAAATTAAAAACAAGAGCATGTTGTTATTGTTGATATAGTCTGACAATGCTATTAGGGGAAAGTTTCTGGCTAGGTACAAAGCTCTCATTAATTGGGATGCCTTAGCTGACTAGCACTTCCTCATTTTCAAGATGGGTCCTAAGGCTCCAAGTAGGGACCTACCAGAGTAACAGGGGTCATTTACCTGAAGCCAGTAGTTCTTGTCCCATAAGAAGCATCAAGCAGCACACAAGTGAAAGTGAATGGCCAAGTTGGCCAAATCATTTCACCTGGGCATCAGCCCCAGGGGCCTGGGCAGTGAGGGTATCCAAGTATAAAACCAGGAAACAGAACACACCTTCCCCACAGTCTTCTAAACTCCATTGAGAACTAAGGCCATGGGTATCCCAGCCCAAGACTTCACACATGTTCTTCCCCAAATCATCACTCAGGTGCAACCAAAATGGCACTGCCTCTGAGTTGCCTTCCTTCGTTCTCTACGTGATTCTTTTGTCACTTTGAGTTTTTAATTTTATAATGCTTATCACAATGTTTAATTATATATTTAGTACTTATTTGAAAGTTTATTTGCTGCCATCTCTCACTCTATCTTAAGGTAAACATCTTAGTTTATTACTGTATACCCAGTACCTGACAGATCAGTCACTTGATTTATTAAATGAGTGATAAAATTAATTACTTAATCCCAAAGGACTATCAGGTTAAACAATATGAAATGCTGTTATTCAAACATCTTTGGCCTACCAAAACAGTGCTTTCTCTTATGACCTACTATTTATCATATGAGGAGCTCACCTTCACTTACCTATGACAGACATATATTTTAAAGGACATAGGAAGCCATTGGTGAATGTGGGCTTACCTTACTGGTTGGGAATGCATAGTATATCTCCAGAAATGTAATGTATATGAAGTACATATAGATCTCCTTGATTCATATTGATGAAACTGAGCAGACTAGTTAAATAGCCTGCCCAAGGTCACTTTTACTTATGGCTTAAATTATATGCATGTGTGCATTTACATGTACCAGCAATTTTTAAAGCCAAAGAAAAACCTTTGCAAATTGAGAGAACATTCATTGTTGAATTTAAAACAACACAGTTAATAAAACACTCTCACTGTTTTAAACTTAAAAGCAAGTGAGATTTTATTGATTTAACATTTTTCTACTTACCATTAACTCAATAAAATTGCTTATTAATTTAACTTAAGTGCATTTAGCTCACACTTTTTGAATTCTATGAAAGTCATTTTAAAATTTGCTTTATTGCCTTGTTCATTCTGAAGTGTTTCTCTGAACTTGAATATGACCCATTTGCAAATAACCACTTTCTGCAAATATTCTTTCTCATATACCTATTGCTATCTTCCATAATTTAAATCTGAGCACAAGTCAATGGGCACAATCTCCAGTCAATTTTTTCATTAGTCAGAAAGCTGTGGCTGCTATCAATGCATACTGAGAGTAGAAGCTAAGTGATTGTTAAATTCTGATAGGTGTCCTTTGGCCAACTAGATCAGTTGGTTAGAGCATCATCCCAGTATGTCAAGGTTGCAGGTCAGATCCCTAGTCAGGAAAGAATAAATAAGTGAAACATATTTATTGCATAAATAAGCAAAACAACAAATTGATGTTTCTCTTTCTTGCTCCTCCCACCCCATCCCCTCAAAATCAATTTTAAAACATTCTGATAGGTATTTTAAGTTTTGTACTCAGTGGTGTTGACAATCTTAACTGATAGATAAAGCTTGAGCAGATGTAAAGATTAGGTTGTTCTTGTCAGCATTAGCACCACGAGCATCATTTTGGACTTTATTCAGGGCAATGGTTTCTCACGCCCCACTGCTAAGTACTAAGCTAACAGTAACAGTCTGCAATTGCTTCTGACAAATGCAGCCTGTTTTCTTTAGGAATCTTCTTTCAGCATTCCACTACAACTACTTCCCCTAAAAAGCTTAGATTTGAGGTTATATACAAGTTCTACAAGTGACACTGTTACCATATAAAAACTGTATTAGCAACTTCACAATCTCAAGCTTTTTAATACTAAAAATTCCTCAATCTTAACATTCTTATAAACATTGGGAAAAAAGTT
The DNA here is from genome assembly GCA_004026585.1 of Noctilio leporinus. NCBI lineage: Eukaryota > Metazoa > Chordata > Mammalia > Chiroptera > Noctilionidae > Noctilio > Noctilio leporinus. The sequence goes on from PVIW01008463.1 coordinate 54,842, forward strand.
ATTTTTGATCATTCCTGTAGCTTGCTAAGTACAACGATATTTTTCATGTGCTCCTCATTTTCCCACTCCTATTAATGCCTAAAGAGTCAATGACTTTACCTTCAACAACTTTCCTGGGCTCTGGTGTAAATGCCAGGCCACGTTAATTTTCTGAAATTGTTGATTAATGCATCTGTGGTCTCTCTCCACACTGGAGAGAGTGGTATGCTGGAGTGACAGTTTATGAGACACTATATGAAACAAAATGGTTTTGTTATGGTCCTTTGTGAGGTAGAGAATTAAGCTAATGATGTTGTTTAACTCCAGCCAAGGTCACTCACCCTCCTCTAAACCCTGCTTCAATTGGTCGGAGGCTAACAGCTCCACCAGTGCTGTGTGCCAAGTGTCTCCAGAGAGCAGAGGAATAGGATGATAAGGCAGGCGACTGCTCTTTCACCCTTCTTCTAAGATAGAAGGAAATAAAAACATAAAATAGTCTATTATTAAAAGCCAAAGACCAAATGATACAAAAAGCAGAAGATACAAAAATAGATATCGAGTCCAAATCTCTCATGCCAGGGCAGGGGAAAGGGAGATAATTATTAAAGTATGCGTGAAAGCCAGTTTGTCAGGACCATGACGAAGCCTGCTCAGATGGGGCAGAGGAAGTGTTTGTAGCAAAATGAGATGGAGCTACGAAATTGCACACAGATGCCCTCAACACCAGCATGAGAGCCACTGGCCAGTTATGTGGGCAGCACCTGATAGCTCAGACAACAGACAACAATATCAAAACATCTTTTTAAAAACACTCAGTTGCTCAAAGTGTGAAAATGGAAAGCAGCTAACACTTTTTCCCAGACCACCATCCTAGTACAGATACCTACACCCAGAGTGTAGCTCTACACATACCAATGGCCCTGCACTTATGAGGCATGGCCGGTAGTCCGGAGTGGACATCCAGAAATTGTCTGCAGGTGAGGAGTCCTTTCTTTGTGCACTTAAGGATTAGAGGTTTATTAGTTGAACTATGGCTGCAGACTTTCTGTGGACTCAAACTCAAAACTTTAAGCTGAGTACTCTTAACCTAAGAGCAAGCACAATATGTCCTTTTGTTTTCCCTCTTGGATGCTGGTCTGCTCTATATACACACAATTCACTTTCTCAGGTTCCCCAAAGTCCTATGGTTAAGAACCTGAACTATAGACAGACTCTTGGCTCTATCACTTTCTGTCATTGTAATATTTAAACCTCTCTGTGCCTCCCTTTCTTTATCTGTGAATAATAACAGGAGCCTATTTCATGAGTTGTTATAAGGATTAGATGAGATCTGGATTTAGGATGCTTGTAATACCAATAAATATTAACTAACCTTGTAACTTTTCCCATTGCCCAGGACTGCTAAGAGCCCAGCCTACTTTATGCTTCAGTTATGATAGAAGGTAGAACAAAATATTCTAGTTCTTCTTTATTATAACTCTACTGTTTTATTTTCACCTGCAGTGTATTAACTCTCTCTCTGACTGGACCATAATTTTCCTGATCCTGTTTCCCTTTTCTGTGGTTACCTCACTTACTGTTAATAGCCACCTTACAACCTCTATCACCAATACCAATACCTGTATCACCACCACCAGGATCACTTCTACCACCACCACCTCACCATCCTTATTTCCTTCTCAATTCCCTGAAACACCAACACTTCCATCACCACCTCTACCACTGTCACTACCACTATTAGCTCCATGATAACCATTTATTGACTGAACATTTTCCATCCTTAAGTTCCATGCTCACCTTCTTATTCTATTTTTATTTTGAAGGTACTATTGTAAAGTGTACCTTGTTTTATTGTGCTTTGCTTTATCTTTGCAGATATTGCAATTTTTACAAACTGAAGGTTTATAGCAACATTTTGTCCAGCAATTCTACCAGTGTCATTTTCCAACAGGGTCACATGATGGTTAGCACTTTTCAGAAATAAAGTATTTTTTAATTAAAATATGTACATGTTAAAAACATAATGCAAAAAAAAAAAAAAAAAAACCCATAATGCTACTGCACACTTAATAGACTACAGAATAGTATAGCATTTATATGCATCAGAAACCAAAAAATATTTGTGACTCACTTTATTGCAATAATTGCCCTCTTATGATGGTCTGCAACTGAATCAATCTCTCCAAGGTATGCTTGTATTTTATTTTTGAAGCCACTCAAAGCTTTTTTGAAACAAGGTAGGGTATAAATATATTCTGTAACTAGCTATTATTTAATGGAAAGGCATACAGGCCATCTAAATTGGTCTACAAATCTAAATGATAGATTTTATCAATAGTAAATTAGAAATTAAAATGCATGAGACTTATCTTGTTCTTATTTTTGTTCATTTTGTGTGTATCATCTCATGCAGGTTTCTTAAATTCTAGAAGGCTTAATTTCTTCTGTAAAATGAAGATAACAATGCTGGGAACAACATGCTTTTCAGGATTGTTTTTAAAGTAAAATTAGATGATGGGCATGAGAGTATATTGGCAAAAATAGAGCCTGTGATGCAAATATCCTCAATGGCCTTCACTCTGACCACAAGTTCTCAAATGAGACTTGTCCCATCCCATTTTTGTTGTTGTTGTTGTCAAAATGTGTTGTTAAGTCAACTGAGAACAAAGTGGTTTCTGTTGAAATTGTGGAGCGGCAGGGCCCTCAGAATCGCAAGTACTGGGCCCACACCTGCCACTGCTCTGGCTGAAACTGAAACCTTAATTGCCTTTCTTCTTCAAAAAGTTGAAGAAAAGCCTCCAGACAGGCAGTTAGAGATTTCTTGGTGTTGAACATACACAGATCCTCTTCTCAACAGCATTTGACAAGATGTTTGTCACTTCCGGTAATCCAACCCTTTCTCTCTCTCTTTTATTTATTTTTTTTAAAGATTTTTTATTTATTATTTTTAGAGAGAGGAGAAGGGACAGAGGCAGATAGGGAGAGAGACATTAAATGTATGGTTGCCTTTCACCTGCCTCCAGACAAGGACCTGGCTGGAGACCTGGCTTGCAACCTGGTTATATGCCCTGGCTGGGGAATTGAACCAGAGACTTTTGGGTTCACAGACCAGCACCTTATCAACTGTGCCACCACCCAGGGCCACCAATCCTTTCTCTTATATAAATTCTGCAGCCAATTCAGATTTGAATTTAATTTTTTAAAAGATTTTATTTTTGGAGAGAGAATATGGCGACAGAGTAGAGAGCATTGCTGATGGTGTTCTCCAGTACCAAAGCAGCTAGAGAACAAGATAGGGAGCGTGAGACGTCTTCAGGACCCTAGGAATTGGAGTGGGCAGTATCTGGACACAGGGGAGCACAGCCCAGAGGCAGAGGAGGCCAGCAGGACAGTAGGTGAGGCGTTCCCGACCGACCGGCCGGCGGGCCGAGGTCGGCTCTGGGCAGTGGTGGCTCTGCCCAGAGGGGCGCGTTTGACTGAGGCCAGCTCCGGGCTCCCTGGCTACTGGAAATCTCAACAGTGAAGTGCCTGCTGTGAGGGGAAACGCCGTAGGGAACACGGAATTGAACTCTTGCAGGGGAGGGACTGTGTGGGAGACTCACTCCGGCAACAGAGAGAGGAGGCTTCTCGTGGGGCTAGAGGAGAGAGGAGGAGAAGAGTCCTGCGGGAAGCCAGAGCGGGGAAGTGCAGTTGCCGGGGCTGCAAGAGGGCCAAAAACAGTGCTGCTGGGCCACAGGGGAAACAGCAGCTAGAAACCCCTGCGAGGGGCGGGAGGCCCAACGCTGTGCAACCACACAGGGCCCCAGGCTCTGAGGAAACTCCAAACGGATAGCCAGCCAGCTAGCCGGGAACTAGTAGCAGGGGCAACTGACCCACCATTGCTGGAGACAAAGTCCTCACCACCCACGTCTGGGACAGGCTCATCACAGAGGCCGCATAAAGGACTCCGCATAGAGTTGGTTGGCTTGGAGGAGTGGTGCCCGCCCTGGAAGGGCGGGACAGTGTAGGCGGACCCCAGACAGTATTGACAGACAGGGGCAGCTTCCTCCAGGAACTGCGGGGGCAGGGCCAGTCTTCACAGGGACTGGCAAAGTTGCGGACTGCCCTGCAGGGGTGCTGGGTGCTCATCCTGGGCAGGAACCTGCACCAGGAGTGGGAGGGGACTCCCTGCGGGATCCAGAATACCGGCAGCCCTAACACCCAGCCAGGCTGCAGAAGGCCCAGCCTACCTGGGGAAGACAATCAGAATCAGCCCTGACTGTGACAATCAGAGGCCCTGCCACAGACCAAGACCAGCTAGAATACAGACCATAGACTGTAAAGTCCTGACCAAGAAAAAGAGGCAGCCTCAGGAAAGGGATTGCTACTAATCTTAAGCACCTGAGTTATACCGAGAGCAATATGAACTATTAATCCCTCATATATTCTTTGCAAAAGTTACTTCTCACATATTCTTAACCACCCCCCAATACCTCAAACCACCTAAATACTCAAGACCCTCCTCCTACTCTTGAATTAAAGTCTACTCACTCTGTGGCTATAACGCATTCCCAGTCCTCAATCTAAGTATTCCTCCCTTCCCCAGCCACCTAAATCCTTTATTCTTTTCTTCCTTCCTCTTTTTCTTTTCTTTTCTTTTTTTTTTTTTTTTTTTTTTTGATTTTTTTCTTTTCCTTTTCTTCCTGATAAAGCACACAGGTGCTGGCTCCACCTGGACCAATCAGAAATCAGAAAGGGTGAACAGACACAAAATATTTCTTCATTAATATCGATTTTTCTTTCTCTTGTGACTTTCTCCCACTTTTTTTTTCTTTCTTTTTTTTAAATTTTATTGTTGTTGTATTACATCCATCCCCTTTTTGCCCCCCTCTGTCCCTCTCCCCACCCACCCATTCCCCCCAAAATCAATCCCACCTGTTGTCCATGTCCATGGTTCCTTTATACTAGGTTCTTCACTAAGCTGCTCCCCTTCTTTGCCTCTGCCACCCCCTCACCCCAACCCCATTCCCCCTGACCACTGAAGACCTATTCCTTGTATTCATATACTTGGTTCTGTTTTGCTTGTTGTTAGTTTTGTTCATTATTGTCCCGTAATGGGTGAGATCATATGATATTTGTCCTTCACTGACTGGCTTATTTCACTAAGTATAATACTCTCCAGTTCCATCCATGTTGTTGCAAAGGGTACAAGTTCCTTCTTTCTTTCTGCTATATAGAATTCCATTGTGTAAATGTACCAAAGTTTTTTGATCCAATCATCCACTGATGGGCAATTAGGCTGTTTCCAGCACTTGACTATTGTAAATAGTGCGGCTATGAACATAGGTTCGTATGAATTGGTGTTTCAGGATTCGTTGGGTATAGTCCAAGTAGTGGAATTGCTGGATCAAAAGGCAGTTCCATTTTTAGTTTTTAAGGAAACCCCATACTGTTATTCACAGTGGCTGCACCAGCCTACATTCCCACCAACAGTGTTATGAGGGTTCCCTTTGCCCCGCATCCTAGTCAACACTTGTTGTTTCTTGATTTGCTGAAGATTGTCATTCTGACAGGTGTGAGGTGGTGTCTTACTGCGGTTTGAATTTGCATCTCTCTGAAGACTAGGGATGTTGAGCATTCTTTCATATGCCTCCGGGCCCTTTGTATATCTTCCTCAGTGAGTTGTCTGTTCAGGTCCTTTGCCCATTTTTTAATTGGGCTGTCTGACTCCCTGGTGTTGAGTTGGGTTAGTCCTTTATATATTTTGGAGATCAGACCCTTGTCTGAGGTATCATTGGCAATTATGTTTTCCCATACAGTTGGTTCCCTTTGAATTTTGCTGATATTTTCTTTAGCTAAACAGAAATTTTTCAATCTGATATAATCCCATTTGCTGATTCATTCTTTGATTTCCTTTGCCCTTGATGAAGGATCAGTAAACATATTTTCGCGTAGGATATCCAAAAGTTTCCTGCCTATATTTTTCTCCAGGACCTTTATGGTGGCACTGCTTATGTTTAAATCCTTTATCCATCTTGAGTTTATTTTGGTGTATGGTGTAAGTTGGTGGTCTAGTTTTATCTTTTTGCATGTTGCTGTCCAGTTCTCCCAACACCATTTGTTGAAGAGACTGTTTTTACTCCATTGGATGTTCCTTCCCCCTTGGTCAA
>PVIW01008464.1:0-30645 GCA_004026585.1 Noctilio leporinus
AAAAACTTTGGTAAATTTACACAATGGAATACTATACAGCAGAAAGAAAGAAGGAACTCCTACCCTTTGCAACAACATGGATGGAATGGGAGAGTATTATGCTTAGTGAAATAAGCCAGTCAGTGAAGGACAAATACCATATGATCTCACCCATTACAGGACAATAATGAACAAAACTAACAACAAGCAAAACAGAACCAAATATATGAATATAGTGAATAGGCCTTCAGTGGTCAGGGGGAAGGGGGTTGGGGGAGGGGGGAGGCAGAGGCAAGGAAGGGGAGCAGTTTAGATAAGAACTTAGTATAAAGGAATCATGGACATGGACAACAGGTGAGATTGACTTTGGGGGGAATGGGTGGGTGGGGAGGGGGAGAGAGGGGAGCAAAAAGGGGATGGATGTAATACAACAACAATAAAATTAAAATAAAATAAAAAAAAATATGCACCTGAATGTTCCCGGCTACTTTCACAGTACCTCAGACTATAAACAATACAATGATTAAACGTGGTAGAATAAATCAGTGGTGGAAAAAAAAAAAAGATGTTACAGTTTCTACAAGAATGTGTTTCCAAAAGCAACAGCAAAGAACAAGTAGGATCATCTATTCAGATTGAAAGTGTAAAGAAAGTATCTGACAAGCAAGGCATATAACCAGGTTGCAAGCCAGGTCTCCAGCCAGGTCCTTAGCTGGAAGCAGGTGAAAGGCAACCATACATTGATGCTTCTCGCCCTTTCTTCCTCCCTCCATGCCCTTCTCTCTGAAAATAATGAATAAAATCTTTAAAAAAAAAAAAAGAAAAAGAAAGTACTTGGGATTGTGAAAAAGATATGCAAAAAGGGACTGGGGAGAGAAGTTAATGTTTGATTTAGTTCTTTAATGGCTTGAGAAACAAGCATGAGCTTCAGTAAGTTCTCAAGCTTCTAAGCCTTATGAGGATAAGACCTGGGACTTCCCCAGGGCTGAAATCACAGGTACCAATGACAAACTCAGATTCCCCACCTTTCCAGTAGATGCACAAGCTGCACAAGCATCTTGGGAGACTGCCTCTGGTTATTGAGACCAAGGGAAATGGAGTGCCTTGGACCACACCTTGACTATTAATAACACAACCACAGGACAACCAGGTCTTCAAGATCAACCTGGGGTAGTGATAAGAGAAACAAAGGCCTGCAGTACTCTCAGTCTCTCCCCATGGAACAATTCTTCTGATCTTCCCCCACTTGCTCCTTAATTTACTAAGAAAAGATAACTGAAGCTTTTCAGAATGAGAGGACATCAGACTGAGACTCTAATTAAATAAAAATAAGCACGGATGAAAAGCAAAGGAAATCTTTTCAGAACAAAGCATTCAAAGGTAAAGATGTTCAGAATAGTCTTTCTACAAAATTACAATCCCTGCATCCCAGCAGGACAACCCCTAATAGTCCCCATCCATTTCCTTGTAGCAAGAATCAGGATATTGGTTTCTGCTTTAGAGAAACAAATGGCCTTAGGAGATTTTCAAAAATGGAAGGAACTATAGCTCTAATAGACCAACTGCAGCTTGAAGACATCCTGACTTATTTGGAATGAGTATAATGAAGTGGTGCCCACATACCTAGATGCATCCACTCTTGGGAGGGATCAGTCTTCTAGGAAAACCAGACCAACAGAAATTTTAACAACTCCCAACCCAGAGAGTCCGGTAACCTGACTGCATGTTGACTGGCTCGAGACAAATAGTGAAAAGACACATTTCCCCCAAAGAACCTCCTTGGTTGGGTTCATAACTTATTCACCACAAAATGTATGTAGCTTCATTTCCAAAGGGATCAACTCTTGCAGTTTATCCCCCTTCCTCTCAACTATCTATGGTTGGTATAACTTTATATTAGCTTTGAATAAAACAAAGAATGTGATCTAAAATATGTCATTAATTGTCCACACACATAACATGGGGGGAACAGAGAGACATAAATGGTGACAACATGTGTGAAAATTCTTATCGACTTAGAATAAGAGCCGAATCAAATTTTTCCTCTAGTTTCATTGAGATTATAGTGAAATAGGGATAGGGATATGCATGAACTCAAATGTAACCTTTTTCCAGATCATTCAGTCCAATGTAAAGCTAGAATTCATCTGAACAGCCCAAGCAATCCTGGCTGATGAGAAGACCATTCTCGTTGCTCACCTGGAAAAGGCAGCCCCCAGCACAAATGCGGCATACTCCTTCACCAGAGGCTCAGTGCTGTTCAGCCCATTGATCACCACTTGAAGGCCACCGAAGGAAAGCAGATCCTGTGCATTATCCATCTGCAACAAAGGCACTGCTTAGTACAGTACTGCCATCAAGGTCAGAAGAGCTCTTCTCATTGCCTTTCTTTTAGTGACTATTCAAAAACAAATTAAAAATCAAGCAGAAAACAATGGTTGCCTTCCTGACTAACTAGGAAAGGGTCTGTAAAAAACAAACTAAATTTTTAGAGACTCTGAAATTTGAGAACTTCTAATTATGAGCACCTGCATGGGAACTGGTGGAAATGGCACCTATCTATTATTTATGTCAAGCATGTTCTAAAAAATTATAATACTATAATAAAAGCTGCAAAGCCTATCCCTAACATACATGCTAGTAACAAAAATACTTGACAACATCAACACTAGTAAATGGCGCCATACTTCCTGGTGATGTCTAGCCCCAGTGGGGGCAGTGGAGGAAGCAAACACATGCAGGCAGACAGACAGAAACACACACACACACATACACACCCTGATTTTTAATTAGAAGTCAAGGACTATAAAAGAAGCCCCACTACAAGGGATGGGAACTTAGAGGGGTAATAGAAAAGAAATAACAATATACCCTCTTCCCTCTTCTTTACTTCATACAGTCCAACATTGACTTAATCTGAGGACATTCATGTTAAGTTCTCACAAAACTCTCTCTCTGAGGATTTCCTCTAGATCTGTACTTCTGGCTCGTGGTTATTATTGGAAAGTGCAGAACACTTCCATTTTCACATAAAGTTCTACTGGACAGCACTGGTCTAGGTTATCAATTAAGGTTCAAAGCCTCAAGTCTAGTCTATCTTTTATTCTATGAAAAAGGGGATATCTCACACCTCAAGCTTCATTAGTATCCTGGAACGAGAACTTCCTCAGAAAGGTCACTGGATCTTGTTTCCTTCATGCAGTTAACTACAAGTCTCCCTTTAAAATATCTTCATTGCTACAAAAGTTGCCTATTGCCAACGTGCAGATCCCGCTCTACAAATCATCAAGAAAACCCAGGAAGGTAGAGCCCAAAAACAACGTGACTGCTACCCACTTTTTTTCTCCAGATGCCACACAGCCCTTTCCTACTTGTGTCCCTCCCAACTGAAGAGGGCTCTCACAGAGAAATCTAATTGAAAGAACTGTATTTCACTCTGCTTTGGGATGAGCCTAGACTGTTTTTACCACTAAGATGATCATTCTTACACATTCCAATGTAACTTCCACAAGAGCAGGGGCTTTTATCTGTCCACTGTTGTAGGTCTAGTGACTACAACAGCGCTAAGCATATAGTTTAGGTGCTCAATAATAGTCATTAAATCAATGAATGAATTTGGTCAGAAAAAAAAAGGTTACTGCAGTAAACTCAACTGAGTTAAAAAAAAAAAAAAAAAAAAGCCACCTGGAATCTCCCTGGTACCACAGACCTGAGGAAATGGCAATCCAGGTACATGAAATGAGTATGGAGTCTGCTTTGCCATAAAAAAAAAGCCCCAAACCAGGTTGGGATTTTTCTGCCCTAATCTGTCCTTGTGAAGAGTAATGATTATTGGGCTATAAAACAGCTAACATTAGGGAGATTCAGAACTGGATGCTTCACTGACATAAGCACAAATTATACTTACTAAGCCTTCCTTCCTAACATACTCCGATTTTAAAATCTAAGAATTCACTGCCCCTCCTTTGATCTCCTTCCACCCGGTTTTCTGTATACAAAATCATGGCTCAGAGTCCTGTCACTCTGTGGCTGGGATGGCTACATATCAAAGTTTGTATGCATGCCTAGCAAACAGCTGCCACAATGAAAGCTCCAAAACAACCTAGTCCAGAGTCACAAAGGTTCTGTTATAAATACTGATATGTATTAGCACTTCAGCTTTCTCAAGATGTTTTCTCATTTGCTATTTCACTAGAGATGAGGAGGAAAGGAATCATTCTGCCCACTGTACACTCAGAAGATCAAGCTCCAAAATTTGGATGCTTTCAGAATGGAACGCGCCAGGTGGAAAGCAGTTCAAGGTAGAGGGTGGAAAGCAGTTCAAGGTAGAAGGAGGGTAGTACATATGGAATGGGACAGAAGGGAATTGTGCCAACACTCAAGAGGGAAAAAGAGAACCAGAACACTGACAAGACAATGAAAGCAAAGAAACCAGAGAAAAGGAGAAATGATGGTAAATAATTGAGAAGTCATATGAGGGAAGGCAAACACAATACCCCAGGGTGGATGTGGAGACAAGAGGCAACTTCTCATAAATAACTCACAAAGTGTTTTCCACACACACAGTTTTGCTTTTCACAAATCCTATTTAATAATTCAAATATGGCTGTGAGGAATCCTTGGGCAGATCCAGTTTGGGTCCTTGAAGCCTGTGGCTCTCAAAACCTCTAATCAGGCTGCCCAGAATAGGAGTGGAATGGTGAAGTTCCTGGCAAGAAAAGTCCTGTCTTCCTCAAAGCCAGCACCATATCACCCCAATTACCCACTGCAGCTAGAACTAAAGGCCAAGCTGTGTCTTCTTTGAGCCCCCTGTGAAATCAACACTTAGCACTGTTGTGTGGAAACCTGACAAACTGAGGACCTTATCTTTCCAACCAGAAGGCTAATGACCTAAAACATTTGTGACTCTTCTATCAACAGGGCAAGTTTGGCCCATCCAGGGGACTGGTTACCTAGCTGACCTCAGGCTGAGTTTGGTGATGTCTGAGAAACTGTTTACCCCAACCAGTGACTATAAAAGAAGAATAGGACGTCATCCTAGAGATGACACTGCCAGATGTACACCCAGCTTGCAGGATAAAAGAAATTTGTTGGGACCCTGCTAGCCTCCTGTGTACTCACTCCCCTCTAGGTATGATAAACTTTCTCATCATTTTGGCCTTTTATACTACAACTAAAGGAAGAGATAACAGAAACCTGGTAACTAAAGATCTATCCAAGTATGTTAAGATGATAAGAAAATAAAAGCTGTCGACATCAGAGCAGGACTGACTTAGCAAATAACCCCTAGGATCCTTAGTCCTTTAAATATCTGTAACAGAAAAGCTATTGGAATTTTTGTTTTTTACCCTGGAGAGGAAGACTGGAAAGAGAAAAGAGAACCCAGGTCCATTTCTTTTTCTGCTAAGAGGATCACAGACCTGCTTTTTGAGGCCAGAGAAAGAGTTATGAACAGAAAGAAGATAAAGAGGCTGTCCCATAATTCCTGCAGTTACAGTACACACTTATCCTCTCTCACCACAAAGGTTGGCAAATCCTAAAGACAGAAAGAATGTCTTTCAGCCCAGGTTACACAAAACAAGGACACTGTCATGCGTGGGAGGATGGTGAGGATCTGTACCTTGGTAAGGATCTCAAAAAGCCTTTGATTATAATTACACAGCTTTCCTAGGCCAGCATCACCCTGGTCTGGATTAGTGCAAGAGTCCTATCTAGTTTCCCTGCTTTTACCCATGCCCCTCACCCTTTACCCTCAGTCTAATTCTCAACACAGCGGTCAGAGGAGTCCTTTAAAAATAAGTCAGATCATTCCGTTCTTCTGCTCAATATCCTCTAATAATGTTCAATTTTATTCTTGACCTACAAGAAGCTCCATGATCTTCCTCCCATCACCTCTCTAAATTTCATCTACTTCTCTCAGCTCCAGTCACAATGACTTCCTTGCAGTTCCTCAAACACATTAACTCCCACCTTAGGGCAAAGTTACTTGCTATTACTCCAGCCTGAAAGGATCCTTTCCTTGCCTGCTCTTTATTTTTCCATAGTATTTATCACTTTTAAACATATTATTTATAATTCACATATTAGTTACGTTTATTGTCTACCTGTCTCTGCTAGAAGGTAAGCTCCAATTTTGTCCACAGAGGATCCTAAGTGTCTGGAACAGTGCCTGGGACTTACAAGGCACCCAATATGTTAACATAATGAGTAAATAAATGGCTTCTCTTGTCTCCTTACCCTTAAATTCACTTGTTCCCTTTGAGCTTCATTCAAATGGTAATCATATCCTATTAGAGGCACAGTAGCCATAAGGTTAACAGCAGAGTTTTGGAGTAAACAGGCTTTGTTGCAAATCCCAGTTCTACCACTTGTTAACTGGATGGCCTTGGGCAACCACAAGTGTTACCTTACTTGCCTCAATTATAAAATGGGATTAATAATAGTGCAGTGCCTACTCATAAGGCAGCTGTGGAAGCCAATAAATTTATGTGTACAAAGCACTTGAGTATGAACCTATATGATAATGTTCCATAAATATTAACTATTATAATTATGGCACAACTCTGATCGGCCATTTCCCTGCTTCAAACTTTCCAGTAGTTCTTAGGCTCAAGGATAAAATCAGAGGTCTCTGACTCCCTAACCTTTCCATTTCATCTCTGCTACCCCATGTCATGTCCTGGTCACTATGCTCCAGTCACTCCACTGTCTTCTAGGTCTTCAATCTCACCAAGCTCTTCTCTGACTCAGAATCTTTGCACATGCCTGGATGGATCTAGTCCAAGGGTTGGCAAACGTTTTCTGAAGGGCCTGATAGTAAGTATTTTTGGCTTTGTGAGCCACATGGTTTTTGTCACAACTATCCAACTCTGCCATTGTAGCTTGAAAACAGCCAAAAACAATAAAACAACATGTAAATGAATAGGTATGACTGTGTTGCAACAAAACTTTCTTTATAAAAACCAACAATGGGCCAGATTTGGCCTGTGGGCTATAGTTTGCCACCCCTGCTCTAATCTGCCCTCTTTGCCTAGCCAATTCCTATTCCTACTTAATATTCAGCCTAAATGTCACATCCTCAGAGAAGCCTGCCCTAAAGCCCCTGACTAGGCTAAGTTCCCATGTTATATATTCCTACATTACCCTCAGGAGTCCTCAACATAAATTTTAAATATCTCATTATTAAATTCTATTGTTTTTTTGTTTCTTCTTACAAACTGTAATCTACATGGAAAAGGAACCACATCTACTTTACCTCTGCTATATCATCAGTGTTGAAAAATAAAGAAGACAGTATTCCAAATGAAAAAGAGGTTAGCTCTGGCCTCTAAGAATGTATCTTACTACAATAGATATTGGCCTGGGTTAAAAACACTGTACAGAAGGGGAGCAGCTTAGACAAGAGCCTAGTATAAAGGAACCATGGACATGGACAACAGGTGGGATTGACTTTGGGGGGAAAGGGTGGGTGGGGAGGGGGACAGAGGGGAGCAAAAAAGGGATGGATGTAATACAACAACAATAAAATTTAAAAAACAAACAAACAAACAAACAAAAAAAACACTGTACATGCTCAGAGAGAAGTAAAGATGCTAATGTATTAGCCTAGAGCTTAGGGTGGGAGGGGATAGACTTATGGACAATGAAATACAATACCTGATGGACATAATATTCAAGATCAAAGAGTGCAGCAATCTTCTCTTCCAGGGTGGAGCTGGAACTATTGAACCTATTGATCAGTCGTACCATGATCTGCATGTCAGTCTCAATGACAACATTCAGTTCCTCAAAGTCCTTCTTCAACTCTTCGATGGGGCGAAAGAGCTTTTTAACCTCAGCCTGCCTTGCCTAAGGAGCAAAGAGATGATTAATTAAATTGATTGGAGACGTCTTCCCAAGACTCCTATGGTCTACCATGGATGCCCATCCTCAAAGAACTACTTCTCCAGAACTCAAAATTTTTGTTAATGTGTACTACCAGAAATCCTGATATCTCTCCTAAGATGCTCTCAGAGTCTACCCATAAGGCAATTTGACCCAAAAACACACTCAAGGTTTTCCAAGGCTCTCTTATCCCAGTCTGACTTCTAATGTTCAGGAAGACTGAAAAATCTTATTGCTCAGAGAAAGCAATGCAAACATACCTTCAACCCCTAACCTCACATGAAAAAGTTCAGGTCTAAATGAAATAATCTACACTTTGGTCCTCTATATTCTACAATCATGGAATATCTTGGTGTTTCCATTCCCAATCCAGCAATACCTTAGGGAAACCTGGATGTAGAAAACTGTGGGTACAGAGATGTGAGAGTGGGAGCAATTTGTTGATAAAAATTAATTCACTGTTAATCTAAATAGAGGTGTACGATTTGTTCGACTATTTGAAGTGGATAAATCACTGTATGTACTATATTCAAATCTCAAACATTTTTTACTCAATCCCTCTCCATCCTGCACTCACATAAAGATTTTTAAAATAAAGTGATATTGAAGGTAAATAAAAGATTTTAATTAGATACTTGTGATATTCCCTGTTTTCTTCCCAATTTTAGAGGATAGTACTTAAAAAGAGTCTGAAATATCAGTGGTTTGTGTCACAGTGTTTATCTCTCTTATCTTTCAAAAAATTTAAATGCACCAGCATTTATGAAAATAGGATGATGAGCAGCTATCAGTTCCAAATTGCTCATGTATTACCTTTGGGTTTTCTCTCCAGTAATAAAACACCCCACAGAAATACCAAGCAAAGAAATGAAATCAGTCTTCCTCTCTCTACCCCCCTCCCTGCCTTTTCCACTCCCTCTCTTTCTCATAAATAAGTTATTTCTCAGAATTCTGGAGGCTAAAATCTGAGATTGGCATGCCAGCATGGTCAGGTAAAACCCTCTTCCAGATAACAGAATTTTTTTATTGGGTTTGAGAGGCAGTGGAGGTGGGGAAGGAAAGTGTGGGGAGAGAAGCATCAATTTGTTGTTCCATTTATTTACACATTCATTGGTTGCTTCTTGTATGTGCCCTGACTGGAGATGGAACCCACAACCTTGGCGTATCGAAATGACATTCTAACCAGCTGAGCTACCTGGCCAGGACCCAATCAACCTCTCTCTTTTTTTCTTTAAATATATATGTTTTTCATTTTTAGAGAGAGGGAAGGGAAGGACAAAGAGAGGGAGAGAAACACTGATGTGGGAAGAGGACATTGGTTGCCTCTCACAAGCCCTTCACCAGGGACCTAGCCCACAACCCAGGCATGTGCCCTGACCAGGGACTGAGCCATTGACTCTTTGGCCTGTGGTATGATGCGCAACCCACTGAGCCAGTCAGGGCTCAGCCTCTCTTTAAAAAGATAAAGCTCCCAGCAGAGTAATCACATCAATAGGATACCACATCCTGCTTATTACAATAGTGAAATGCTCTACCTCCACTCTGCTAGAAGACTAGCAAAGCAAAAAGCTGCGGAATAACAAGCAAGTGACCAGGATAAGAAACTAGTCACCTCTTCCTCACAAAAGTAATGTGTAACAGGCTCTCAGAAAAGCCTTTTATTTGAAGAAGAAAAAGAAAGCTGCTTATTTTGCAATAATTAAAGACTCACAGAAAGTTACAAAAATAGTACAGGGAATACTATGTATCCTTCATTTCACTCCCCCCAATAACATCTTAAATTACAATAGTGCAATATCAAAACCAAGAAAATGATATAGGCGCAATACTGTTAACTACAAACCTTATTCAGATTTCACCAGGTTTTAGCTGAACACATTTGCATGCATGTGTGCATCATTCTAAACAATTTATCCAATAAGTAGATTCCTGTAACCACCAGAACAATGAAACAACAGAGCAGACAGAGGGGAGTAAAAAGGGGGAGGATGTAGTACAGCAACAATGAAATAAAATTAAAAAAAAAAAAAAAAAAAAAAAAAAGAGCTGTGCATCACCTCCAAACAGCTTCACTGTGCTCCTTCATAGGTGCACCTCATTCTTCCACAGGCTCCCTCCTGACCTGACGCCTCCGCAACCACTAATTTGTTCTCCATCTCTGTAATTCTGGCATTTGAAGAATGTTACATAGATGGAATGAGACAGTCTGTAACCTTTTGAGACTGGCTTTTTCCCTTTTAATTCTCATTTTTTGATTAATTTATTATTGTTCCATTAGAGTTGTCCTATTTTCCCCCATTGATCTCCCTGGCCCTTTTTTCTTTTTTTCCTTTTCTTTTCTTTTTTAAGATTTTATTTCATTATTTTTAGAAAGAGGGGAAGGGAGAGAGGCAGAGAGGGAGAGAGACATCAATGTATGGTTGCTTTTCACCTGCCTGCAGCCACAGATCTGACTGGAGACCTGGCTTGCAACCTGGTTATGTGCCCTGGCTGGGGAATCAAACCTGCAACCTTTGGGTTCGCAGGCCGGCACCTTACCCACTGTGCTACCAGCCAGAGCCCCCTTTTTTCTTTTTTTTAGTGAACATGATACATGTGAGATCTGCCCAAGTTATTGCATGTATCAATGGTTCATTTCTTTTCAATGCTGAGTAGTATTACACAGTATAGATACAGTTTTTTTAACCAACCACCTGTTGAAGAACAATTTGAGTTGTTTCAGGGCTCTTATTTTTCAGGGATAAATGCCTATAATTGCAATTGCTGGGTTGTTTGATAAGCACATATTTTGTTTAATAAGAAACTGCCAAACTATTTTCCCGAGAGCTATCCCATTTTATATCTCCACCAACAATACATGAAAGATCCAGTTTCTCCACATTCTCACTATTTAGCATTATCACCATTTTATTTTAGGTATTCTAATAGACATGTAGTGATATCTCTTTGTGGACTTAATTTGCATTTCCCTAATGGCTAGTAACATTTAACATTTTTTCAGCCCTGCTGGTGTAGCTCAGTGGATTGAGCATTGGCCTGCAAACTAAAAGACTGCCAATTCGATTTATAGTCAGGGCACCTGCCTGGGTTGCAGGCCAGGTTCCCTGATGGGGCATGCATGGGGGCATGGGAGAGGTAACCGGCCAATGTTTCTTCCCCTCTTTCTCCCTCCCTTATCCTCTCTCTAAAAATAAAATCTTTTTTAAAACAACTTTTTATGTGCTTATTTGCCGTTCACACAACCTTCTTGTTGAAATGTCTGTCTGTGCCCTTAGCCTATTTTCCATAAAGGTTGTTGATTTTTACTGCTGAGTTTTTGAGTTCTTTATATACTCTAGATATAAGACTTCAGACCATCTTTGCTTTGCACAAATCCACCAATTTCAAAATCCACAGTTTCAGTAACAACAGTCTTCCAGCATGACACAAATTTCAGTTGCCACAGTATGTTAAATGTAATTGCATAAAATACCAACTTAGCTGCTAACTCTTCAGTCCACAAATCACTATATAAATACCCATCATGATCAGTGAATAATCACATCACTTCTTTCAAAGTCTGCCAGTTAACTGAGCACTGTGCATTTATTCTTCAGTCCATAAACAGATGTCAAGTGTGTAGTTGTATGTCTTCCTCATCCCCAAATGATAGACCCACCTAATATTTCATAAAGAGGGCTAATCAAAAGAGAATTGGCCAACAAAGATAAATATGCAGCAAAGAAACATACGTATGAAAAGAAATATGAATGGCATTCATATTTGATGTATATGCAGTTACATTATGCTCTCATAATTTTTTGCTTCAACTATCAAACACAATTTTTAAAACTCAAAAGGACAATCCATTATATTTCCCCTTATTTTTACTCATTTCATTTTCCTTTCTTTCCTCCTAATGTTCCAGGTTTCCTTCTGTTATTATTTACTTTCTATTTATATAATATTCTTTAGTCATTCTTTTAGGTAGGTCTGCTAGTGACAAATTCTTTAAATTTCCTTTTGTGTGAGAGTGTCCTGATTTCCCTTTCACTCCTGAAAGGTATTTTCATTGGCTGTATAATTCTAAGTAGATAGTTTTGGTTTAAGATTTATTATTTTTAGAGAGAGAGGAAGAGAAGGAGGCAGAGAGGGAGAGAAACATCAATGTATGGTTGCCTTTCACCTGACTCCAGCTATGGACCTGGCTGGAAACCTGGTTTGCAACCTGGTTACGTGCCCTGGCTGGGAATCGAACCAGAGACCTTTGGGTTCGCAAGCTAGAACCTTTCCACCAAGCCACCAGCCAGGGCAGATAGTGTGTTTTTTTCAGCACTTGAAAAATGTTGTATCGCTTACTTCGGGCTTCTGCAGTTTCAGATGAAAAATCCACTGACCTTCAATCATTGTTCCCTACAGATATTGTGTTGTTTCTCTCTAGCTGCCTTCAACAGTTTTTCTGCTTTTAGTTTTAAGAAGGTTGACTATAATGTGTCATAGTATTGATTTCTTTGCATTTATGCTCTTTAGACTTCACTCAGTTTCATGAATCTATGAGTTTATGCCTTTCATCACCTCTGGGAATTTTTCCATCTTTATTTCATTGATTGTTTTTTCAGCTCAGATTCTTCCTCCTCTCCTTCTGCAACTTCAGTGATGTAAACATTAGATCTTTTGTTATACAGGTATATACCAAGGAGATCTAACACATTCAGTTTCAGATCACACAATAAATCAAATATGGCAATAAAGTGAGTCACAAATTTTGTGGTTACCCAATGCATAAAAATGTTATGTTTACACTATACTGTAGTCTATAAAGTGTGCAATAGCATTGTCTCTAAAAAACAATGTACATAATCTTAATTTTTAAATAGTTTAATTTTAAAACATTGTTTAAAATGCTAAACATCATTTGAGCCTCAGTGAGTTGTAATCTTTTTGTTGGTGAAAAGTCTTCCATCAATGTTGATGAAAACAATATTCTGAAAAGCGCAATAAAAGGGGGCATGCCTATAGTCCTATAAGTACCTAACCTATTCTTTCTCTTAAGAAATTTTTACCTGTCTTCAAGTTCACTGAAGCTTTTCTCTCTCATCTCTATTTTGTCATTATTAAGCCTATCCAGTAATTTATAATTTTCTTTTGCTCTATTTTTCAGTTCTGAATTCCATTTGGTTCTTTGTTATATTTTCTATTTCTTTGCTGAGGTTTTCATTTGTTTCAAGTGTTCATAATTGCTTTTTTATGATAGCTGCTTTAAAACTCTTGCTAGATAATTCCAACTTCTGAGTCATCTAACTGTTGGCATCTGTTAATTGTCTTTCCTAATTTAAGTTTCAATTTTCCTGCTCCTTGGTATGATGAGTGATTTTTTTTTTTTTAAATTGTATCCTGGGTATTTTGTTATTAAGACTCTGAATCCCACTGAATCTTCCTTTTCAGTAGGCAGTCATATTGTTTAGGTTTAATATGCTGTAACTGGCCTTCATATGACTGTGACCACAAAACAATTAAGTTTTCAGAGCCTTTGCAGTGTTATTTTGGTTTGATTTTTTTTTTTTTAAGATTTTATTCATTATTTTCAGAGAGAAGAGCAAGGGAGGGAGGAAGAAAGGGAGAGAAACATCAAGGTATGGTTGCCTTTCACTTGCCTCCAGCTAAGGACCTGGCTGGAGATCTGGCTCGCAACCTGGGTATATTGCTCTGGCTGGGGAATCAAAGCAGCCACCTTTAGGTTCACAGGCTGGTGCCAATCCACTGAGCCATACCAGCCAGGGCTGCTGCTTCTTCTTCTTTTTTGTTTTTTTAAGATTTTATTTATTATTTTTAGAGAAAGGGGAAGGGAGAGAGGCAGAGAGGGAGAGAGACATCAGTGTATGGTTGCCTTTCACCTGCCTCCAGCTACGGACCTGGCTAGAGGCCTGGCTTGCAACCTGGTTATGTGCCCTGGCTGGGAATCGAACCAGTGACCTTTGGGTTCGCAGGCTGGCTCCTTATCCACTGTGCCATCAGCCAGGGCTTTGCTTCTTTTTTTTAAGTTTATTTTATTGACTATGCTGTTACAGTTATCCCAATTTTACCCCCCTTTACCCCTTCCAGGGGATACCCTCCTTCCCCTTCATCAATACCTCCCTTTAGTTCATGTCCATCGGTCACGCATGTTTTTTTCTTGGCTTCTCCATTTCCTATACTACACATAACATGTTCCTGTCTATTTTGTTCCTACCAATTATGCTTCTGAATCCCTGCACCATTTCCCTCTTACTCTCCCTTCCTCCACCCAGCTGATAATGCTTCCAATGATCCCCATCCCTATGAATGGATTCTTGTTCTGGTTGTTTGCTTACTTTGTTTTTGTTCATATTTATATTTTCTATATTCAGTTATTGATAGTTGTGAGTTGGTTGTCATGTTAATGTTCCTAGTTTTGAGCTTTTCCTTTTTCCTTTTTTTAAAATATTTTATTTTTTTAGAGAGAGGGGAAGGGAGAGAGGCAGAGAGAGAGAGAAACATCAATGTATGGTTGCCTTTCACCCACCTCCAGCTACAGACCTGGCTTGCAATCTGGTTATGTGCCCTGACTGGCAATCGAACCAGCTACCTTTGGGTTCAAAGGCCAGTGCCTTATCCACTGTGCCACCAGCCAGGTAAGCTTTTTCTTAAATAAGTCCCTTTAACATTTCACATAATCACTTGGTGACGATGAATTCCTTTAGCTTTACCTTGTCTGGGAAGCACTTGATCTGCCCTTCCATTCTAAATACAGCTTTGCTGGATAGAGTAATCTTGGTTGTAAGTCCTTGCTTTTCATCACTTTGAATACTTCTTGCCAGTCCCTTCTTGCCTAAAAAGTTTCTTTTGAGAGATCTGGGGACTTCTTTTTGGTAACTCTGCTTTTCTCTTGAGCTTTTAAGCTTTTCCCCTTATCTTTAACCTTTGGCATTTTAATTATGATGTCTTTTTCCGTGATTTGATGTGGATCTAGCTTGTTTGGGACTCTGTGCTTCCTAGACTTGTATGTTTATTTCCTAAGCCAAATTAGGGAAGTTTTCCTTCATTATTTTTTCACATAAGTTTTCAATTTTTCGCTCTTCCTCTTCCCCTTCTGGCACCAGACTCTCCTCCTGATTCAGTTGCTGGCACATTTAAAGTCATCCCAGAGGTTTCTAATCCTCTCCTCATTATGTTCAATTTTCTTCTTCTTTCTGTTCCAGGTGACTGTTTATTTCTTACTTGTGTTCAAAATTGTTGCTTTGAATCCCAGCTTCCTTTCCACTGCTGTGGGTTCCCTGTATATTTTTATTTCACTTTGCATAAACTTCACTTCTTCCTTTATTTTGTGGCCATACTCATGATTTCTGAGCATTCTAATCACCAGTGTTTTGAACTCTGCATCTGATAGGTTGGCTCTCTCCCTTTTGTTTAGTTATTTTTCTGGGGCTTTGTTATGTTCTTTCATTTGGGCCATATTTCTTTGCCTCAATTTGGCAGATTCCCTGTGTTTGTTTCTATGTATTGAGTAGAGCTGCTTTAATTCCATGTCTTGGTAGCCTAATGTAGTATGTGCCCTATAGGGTCCCAGTAGCACAACCTCCCCATCACCCAAGCTGGCTGTCCTACCTGAGCATACCCTCCTCTTGCAGTTTGAAAGAAATGACTGTGACCACTGACCACCACCCTCCACCCTCCATGGAAGATCAGCTGTGCAGGGGCATGGTGGTGGTGCTTCAACATGGTCTGTAGCTATCCACTGGGTGCACTGGCCCTGACATTTCCCAGGTGATTCAGGCCAAGGTCAGATCCCACCTGTTTTACATGGAGCACCCTGCATGAGCTATAAAGCAACCTGAGATGGCTGCTACTTGTGCAGGACTTGGAGATTCCCAGGTGAAGCCAAGCTGTGAATCCAAGCTGATTGCTGCCAGTCCCAGGCCTGGAGCTCACTGAAGCCAGCTGCTGCTTGTTTGATAGGATTTAGGAAATTGTGAAGCCTGAGCTAAGATTGGCCGTTCATATGGAAAAGCAGTAAGTTGGGTGGGGCAGAAACTCTGGGAATCTCCAAGGTCAAACAGTGTGAGCCAGGTTAATGATGTCTCAGATACAGCACCAGCTTGCTGGCTCCATCTCAGTGGTATGGTTTCTTTAATTCAATAGGTGCCAAACTTCCATTCAACTCAATTTCTTATGGTTCTGGCTGATGATGGTCTTCCTGTATTTTAGTTGTAAGTTTAATATGATTATGCAAAGAGGTATGAGCCATGTCTGCCTATGTTGCCATCTTAGAATTTTCTGGTTTGCTTCTTCTGTGTGCTACCCAGAAGTTAATCTAAACACCTGGGCAGTAATCCACACTATAGTTCAGTTCTTAAATCATTTTCTGTGTTAACTGTGGTCAGTTTCTCATGTGAGTCACTAGGAAGTATGCCCAGAGTATCATTTGCAAAAATCCCTTTTTTCAGCTCTCTCTCCAAAATCCTACCATCACTCTCTAGTTAGGAGGAAAAGAACACTGCCTGCCACCTCTGGGCACTGGACATTGAGAGAAGTAGTCCTTCTTTGGTCTCAACTGACAGCAACCTGGTAGGGGACTGAAATATTGCCTCACTGCTGATGGTCTAAGGGGTGCAAATTCAGCCTCCTCACGTACTCCCACTGAAACTGCTTCAGAGAAGCAGCAGAATGCTTCATCACACTGTCTTACTGCCACCGGGTGAAGGGTGAAAGTACACACTCTCCATTCAACGCTGTAGCCCTCTGCCAACTGGTATCACCTCAGCTAGAAGTGAAAAACCTCCTTAGTATGCCAGGTAGGTTCTCTTCTTGGCCTCTGCTAATCCCATCTGAACAGGAGATCATGCAACACCATGAGGAAGATGATAAAAACTTAGTCTCTACTGGTAGGACACTACCAGTGGGGGAAGCAAAGAATAGTCTCCTATCATTGGGTAGAGGGTACAAATTTTGCCTCAACTCTTGCCTCAACTCTC
The DNA here is from genome assembly GCA_004026585.1 of Noctilio leporinus. Lineage (NCBI taxonomy): Eukaryota > Metazoa > Chordata > Mammalia > Chiroptera > Noctilionidae > Noctilio > Noctilio leporinus. The sequence continues at coordinate 16,833 of PVIW01008464.1, forward strand.
ACTGATACCACCTTGATCAAGGTAACAGAGCACAGACTCACACCACCTTATTGCCACCAGAAGGACTACAAGTTCAGGCCCCCTATTCAGCATTTAGTGACACCAGTCTGATGGAGGAATAGGAGTGCACTTTGTTACCACCAAGTGGGAGTGAAAATCCAAGTTCCCTATTCAACCTTCACTGGAACAAGGGTGGAGATAGGAAGATGTCCATGGTCTTTGGTTAAAGTAAGACAGGTATTGTTTAAAATTAATTTTTTTATCCTACTAGGCTGCCCTTTTCCTGCTCCTTTCTCTAGAAAAAGCAGGCCTTTTTTATGGCTGCTTTCTCTTTCCATGTTTACATTTCCAAAATGTGGGCTCCTCCAGTGCCCACTCTAAAATATATAAAGGGAAAAAAACAAGGGACTCCCTGTCATTTCATTCATCAAGTTCCAAGGTCCCTAGCCAACCTGCCTCCTTCTTCCCACCTTTTAGAGTCTTCTCATATTTACTTTTAGTATACATCCAGGGTTTTTAGTTGTTTATAAGAAAGAATAAAGAAAAATGAATCTACTTCATCTTGTCCAGAATCAAAAGTTTAAGAAAGCCATATTTTAAAATGCAGCCATTTATATCAGATACAGGTGAACAACATCTGACATGGTAAAACATTAAGTATCAAACAATTTGCATAGTAATAGATAAAGGGATCAGTTTCAACAATAATAGTCCAAATGTGCTGGAAAAAAAACAGAGCTTTCCTACAAAGCAAGTGACTCTGGGAAGAACTGATTCACTTAAATCTACAAAGGTACCAATGGATAGATGCCCTTCCCCCCAAAAAAATCAACCCCCAAAACATTCCTTCAATGTATAGGATATGGCACAATATCTGACAGTAGTGTCTTTATAAATGGCAAAAGCACTATCCTGCATTTACAAGCCACCACAACCTGGATTTAAACATTTTTTATTGAATTTATAGGGGTGATGTTGGTTAATAAAGTTATATGGGTTTCAGGGGTACAATTCTATAATAAATCACCTGTATATTGTTTTGTCTGTTCAACCACCCAAGCCAATAAATAATGATAAACAAAAAGTATGTTGGCATCTGCAGCCAGTAGCTTAGGACATGTAAAAAACTCTCCAATCTGCTCATATATACTACTTCAAGTCAATTGATTTGCCAGTCCCAGTGCACTGGCAATGAGCAGAGTCAATCCAAACAGGCTCCAACTAAAAGTGGGAAAAAGATCCCAGGACTCAGCACCTCAATGAAGAGCTAACAACCTGAGTTCTGCAGAAGAATCAGTGTGGCAGCTGTATCTCAGAAGTGGCAGTTGACTCTAATTAGCCAATACAGGTATGGGGATAATGCACTTGGGTACTGGTATTGGGATCTCCCCTTGCAAAGGAAAAGGATTATTTTTAATTCCAAAAGAACTGAAAATTTAATCTCTTGCTTTTACATTTAAGAACATATTTTCATAATATTCATACTTTTCTCAGTGGAGAGCAACAGGGGAAAGTTGGGACAACTGTAATACAACAATAAAAACAAGAAACTAATAAAAATGTATTTTAAAGAAAAAAAGGCATCTCTCTGTACAACTAAGAAGGACTACAGCTACCTCAAAACTGGAGACAACCAGAAGTTCCAGAAAAACAAGATGCATGGAAGTCCAACGAGCAAAAATATAAAGAAGAAATACTCATCCAGACAGGTGGGAGGGGCAGAGCTGGGACAGAGGGGACACAGTGTGGCAGCAGCTGCAACGCCTGTGGCTGGACAGTGAAAAACACAGTCACACATTAAAAATAAAGGTAGGAGCCCTGGCTGGTGTGGCTTAGTGGATTGGCACCAGCCTGCAAACCCAAAGGTTGCTGGTTCAATGTGCCAGTCACGGCATATAACCAGGCTGCAAGCCAGGTCTCCAGTCAGGTCTTTGGCTGGAGACAAGTGAAAGGCAACCATACATTGATGCAGCTCTCCCTTTCTTCCTCCCTCCCTGCCCTTCTCTCTGAAAATAATGAATATAATCTTTTAAAAAGTAGGAACTTTACTTAATTTAAAAAATAAAAAAAAAAAAAAAAAAAAAGAGGGAAAGGAGGGACACCTGGGATGCATTCCCACCCACAGACCAGACCATGTAGCTCACATTTCCAGCACCAGGAAAAATAAAGTCTCACTGCTTCTGACTGTGAAAACTAGTGGGGTTGGGGTGGAGGAAGAAACTGCCAGTCTCTCAGCAGAGTTCATTTGGTTTAGAGGCCCACACCGTCCTAGAATACCTGCAGACCCACCACTCTGGGAACCACAGTCAAGACAACAGCTAGAAGTGCCAGTCCCACATGGGAAGTGGGAGATGTGCCTGGAAAAGGGGTGAGTACTGAGCAAGCAGTGCTGTTCCCCCTCAGGCCCTTCCCTCACATACAGTGCCGCAATGTGGTGAAACAGGTTCCCCTGCACCGATGAATACAATGCAACAGGTGTGACAGCTCTTCCTAAGACACAGAAGCAAACACAGAAGACTGCCAAGTTGAGGAGACAGGGAAGTAGGGCCTAAAAGAGGGAAAAGATCAAGGTTCCAGGGAGAACTAAGCCATGAGGAGAGAGCCAATCTAACAGACAAGGAGACAGCCAAACTAACAGATGCAAAGTTTAAAACAATGGTGAGAAAGATGCTCACAGACTTGACATATATGCTTAAGTACTGCAAATACATAGGGAAAAAGTGAAGGCTATACTAAGCGAAATGAAGGAAAACCCACACGAAACCAATGATGAAGGTAAGAAAACCAGAGTTCAAATAAATTATTTGGAACATCAAGAAAAAATAAATAGTTAAACAGTACAGAATGAGAAAACAAAAAAATTTTAAAAGATTTTATGTATTATTTTTTAGAGAGAGGGGTAGGGAGAGAGGTAGAGAGGGAGCAAGACATCAATGTGTGGTTGCCTTTCACTTGCCTCCAGCCATGGATCTGGCTGGAGACTTGGCTTGCAACCTGGATATGTCCCCTGGCTGGGGAATCGAATCAGCAACCTTTGGGTTTGCAGGCTGGTGCCTTATCCACTATGCCACCAGTCAGGGCTGAAACAAAATTGTTTTAATGAGGAAAGGCTTAGGACCTCTGAGACAACTTTAAATGTGCCAACATCTGAATCATAGGGATGCTAGAAGGAGAACAGGAAGAGCAAGAAACTGAACACATGAAAAAATAAAGAAAAACTTCCCAAATTTGATGAAAGAAATCAATATACAAGTCCAAAAAGGACACAGAATCCCAAACAAGCTAGATCTAAAAAGGATCACACCAAGATACATCATAATTAAAATGCCAAAGGTTAGAGATTAAAAGAAAATCTTAAAAGTAGCAAGGGAAAACCAGAGTCACCTATGAAGGAGTTCCTATAAGACTATCAACTGATTTCTCAAACTTTTCAGGCAAGAAGGGACTGGCAAGAAGTATTTAAAGTGATGAAAAGCAAGGACCTACAACCAAGGTTACTCTATCTAGAAAAGCTGTCCTTTAGAATGGAAGGGTAGATCGAGTGCTTCCCAGACAAGGTAAAGGTAGAAGAGTTCATCATCATCAAGCCCTTATTATATGAAATATGAAAGGGACTTATTTAAGAAAAAGAGGATCAAAACTATAAATGTTAAAATAACAACAAATGCACAACTATCAACAAAGAACCTAAAAAAGTAAAAACAAAAACGACGCAAACCAGAAAAGGAACAGAATCATAGGTATGGAAATCATTTGGAGGATTATCAGCTGGGAGAGGGAAATGAGGGAAATAAGAGAAATGAGGAAATGGTGCAGGGATTAAGAAGCAGAATTGGTAGTTACAAAATAGACAGGGGGAAGTTAAGAATAATACTGGAAAGAGTGAAGCCAAAGAACTTATATGCACAACCATGGACATGAACTAACTGGGATGGGATTGCTAGAGGGAAGGGAGGTACTGGGCAGAGAAGATCAAAAGGAAAAGAAATAGGGATAACTATAATAGCGTAATAAAATATACTTTTTTTAAAAGGAAAAAATTCTTACTCTTCTCTTAATTATGGAAGGAAAATGTCATTAAAGAGAACAAGAAGAAGAGACAGAGGTACAGGATATCTTCCATCAATAGAGAAGACAAAAAAGGCTGGCTTTTATGTTCCTGTCAGCCCCACATGGAGCCCACTGTGAGGGGTAAGTGGGAATGAGCCCAAACCCTGGCCACAGGGAACACTAATCTCTCTGTTCCACACACCTAGGCATGCACTACTCTCCTCTGTTGGCCTGACCTTCCCCAGGTAGGGGATTTGCTTTTTCTCACCCCCATAGTTAATACACCTGTGGTAGGATGGAATTTTATGCACTATCTTCCTTTACCTATTTGCTGCTGCTGTTGCCATCCTGCTAACCACTTTCTCATACCATATACACTCTCTGCTGGGAGATATGACTTTGGTAAGATGAATATAAAGACTTGGCAACTTGGCCTACATACTAGCACATTCTAATTATACCCTCCCACACATTAAAAAATAAAAAGAAAGCTCATTTGTCTTAGGAATACTTAGCTCTAAAGGACATGAGTAACTTAGGCCTCCTCTACTAACATACAAGCTGTCAAGAACCTGATGCCGAGGGGAGCAAAAAGGGGATGGATGTAATACAACAGCGATAAAATTTAAAAAAAAAAAGAACCTGATGCTGCCCCTCCAAAATATTGTTAAGATTCTGGGGCAAAGGCAAACAGGTAGACAAAGCAAAGCAAAGAGACAGACAAAGCAAAGGAGAAGAGGTCTCCATGGCTCTTTTAAGGACAGGACTCAACTGGAAATGTAAAATATGATTTACTACCTTCTCTGGCTATTCCATGAGCTCATGAGATCCACCTAACAGTAAGATTTCTTTCTGATATAAGGTCTGTACCTACAATCCCTCCCAGACATTAGGGGCCAAGCAATTCTGCCTCTTATTATACCTTCCCATTCTCTTAGCTTGTAGAGTTTACAACTGATAGAAAGAAACCTCAGCCAACCTCTTGTCTCAGTTCTGTGTTGCATATTTAAGAAACCTTGAGACGTGGGGGGAAAAGTACATTTGTTACCTGTTCAAAAAATAAGAACACAGCCCTGGCTGGTAGCACAGTGGATAAGGTGCCGGCCTGCGAACCCAAAGGTCGCTGGTTCGATTCCCCAGCCAGGGCACATAGCCAGGTTGCAAACCAGGTCTCCAGTCAGGTCTGTGGCTGGAGGCAGGTGAAACACAATCATACATTGATTAAAAATAAATAAATAAGAACATAGCCCTTTTCCTTCCTGGCCCAGCACCTCCCTCCTTTAAATTTGTAGTAATCCAAGTGTGAGATTCAAGTTTTAACCTTTATTCTTTTAACTCATGTCTGTGATCATGAAGAGTATGGCCATCTGTGTTTTGTGCCTCAATTTCCCCAAATATGTAATGGGAAGTTGGATCCTAACCTAACCAATAATAGAATTACTCCCAGCATTTTTCAATAGTCTATAAAGGGTTATTTATTTGGCATTAACTGCTCTTTAATTATTTTACAATATTATTATTATTACCCCATGTTTATTGCAAAAGCTTCAGGAAAAATGATTCCCTTCAAGGCCACCCTGCAGACTGACACTAACTCCCTGGAAAGAATGTCACATACCTTGTCTTCCTTTGAATTCTCCATCTCTGTCCCTTTCTTGAATTTTGCCAGTGCACTCTTGAGATCCTGAGATGTATAGGTGTTGGTATTGATATCCAACCTGTCCAAAGAGAAGCTGAGAGTCAGGAGGAAGGCACCACGTTTCCCAAGAAAGAAACCCTCTGTGGGTTGCTGGTACTTCAAGGCACATTAAGCCAGGCCTGTTCTAACTCGGAGTGCACTTACTCTACCTTTATCTTCAATCAGCCAGAAGTCAAACAGGGTGATCTTACATTGAAGCTAGAGGAGGGAAGATACAGCTGAAGATGGGGTCATTTCAGGAAAGAGGAGGAAATGGCATGGGACAGGACAGAAGTCTACCATGGACAGAGAGCTCTCAGCCAGCTGCTAGGACAAAAACAAGTCTGGAATGTTTGCATTGCTTCTCTCTCAGCAGGACCTCCTGAAGGGTACTAGACCCAAACAAAGGTAATAACATAGACCCCATTTAGGTTTTTTTTTTTTAAATTAAAAATTTTATTACTTCTAAATTTTATTATTTTTAGAGAGTGGGGAAGTAAGAGAGGCAGAGAGGGGGAGAGACATCAATGTACATTTGCCTTTCACCTGCTTCCAGCTACAGACCTGGCTTGCAACCTGGTTCTGTGCCATGGCTGTGTGTACACTATCATATCATCTGCAAATAATGACAGTTTGACTTCCTCCTTCCCAATTTGGATACCTTTGATTCCTTTTTCTTCTCTGATGGCTATAGCTAGAACTTCCAAGACAATGTTGAATAGAAGTGGAGAAAGTGGACAGCCTTGTCTCGTTCCTGATCTTAGGGGGAAAGCTTTCAGTTTTTTGTCCTTTAAGTATGATGTTGGCTTCAGGTTTCTCATAGATGGCCTTTATGATGTTGAGGTACGCTCCCTCTATTCCCATTTTGCTGAGGGTTTTTATTATAAATGGTTGCTGTACTTTAAATGCTTTTTCAGCATCTATTGATATGATCATATGGTTTTTATCTTTCAATTTGTTGATGTGGTGTATTACATTGATTGATTTACGAATGTTGTACCATCCTTGCATCCCTGGGATGAAGCCCACTTGATCATGGTGTATGATCTTTGTAATATACTGCTGAATCCAGTTGGCCAATATTTTGTTGAGAATTTTAGCATCTATGTTCATCAGAGATATTGGCCTGTAGCTTTCTTTCTTAGTTGTGACTTGCCCTGGTTTTGGGATTAGAATAATATTGGCCTCATAGAAAGAGTTTGGGAGTCTTCCCTCTTCCTGTATTTTTTGGTATAGTTTGAGGAGGATAGGAGTTAGTTCTTTAAATGTTTGGTAAAATTCACCTGTGTAGCCATCTGGTCCAGGGCTTTTGTGCTTTGGGAGATTTTGGATTACTTCTTTAATTTCACTAGTCGTTATTGGCCTATTCAGGCTTTCTGCTTCTTCCAGGTTCAGTTTTGGTAGATTATACATTTCCAGAAGTGTGTCCATTTCATCCAGGTTGTCATATTTTTTGTCATATAGTTGTTTGTAGTAATTTCTTACAATCTTTTGTATTTCTGAGGTATCAGTTGTGATTTCTCCTCTGTCAGTTCTGATTCTGTTTATTTGGGTCTTCTCTTTTTCTTGATGAGTCTGGATAAAGGCTTGTCAATTTTGTTTATTCTTGTGTGCCGTGGCTATGAATTGAACCAACAACCTTTGGGATCGCAGGCAGGCGCCTTATCCACTGTGCCACCAGCCAGGGGTCCACTTATAGTTTTAAGGAAAGAAACCAACAGAGACCTGAGCTCCTCTGCCCCCAGTATGTGTCTGACCTAATCTGACAAGCCTACCTGTCTTCACAAAAATAGGCTGGATAAATTCACATCTTTAAGACCAACCCCCAAGCAGAGTAGATGCAAAAGGTGTGCATCAACCTGAAAGGAATGGATTTGACACCAAAGATCAGAATCAAGGTCAGCCACCTTCTATAATTAGCCTCCAAGATGGGGAAGGAAAAAGGAACCAATGTGGAAGTAATCTCAGGAACCTGGCAAAGACTATAGAATGATGTCCTCACAAAGACCCCTGGAGCTGATCCAAGCCACAGCTATTCATCTTGACTGAGAAGAAAGCATTCATGGCAATAGGTGTCGGGGGTGAGGGGTAGGGGCAGGTTTTACCACCAGCAGTCCTTTCAGTTCAGTGAATAGAGAGGTAGGAGCAAGAGTAATATAGACAAAGGGAAGTATGGATTGTGGGCTGTGCTTGACAACTCTAACCAGGTGTGTGGGTTTTTGGGGTGGGGGTGAAGTTTAACCCAGGAGGTATATCAAGGTGGGGGAGGAAGGAGTTATTGGACTGCTCTGTTCCAGGCAGAATGAGCACATTAGTCTGGGAACCCAAGATTCTAGCAGGCCTCATGAGAAGGGCATGCTCTCAGGCCTTTGTTTATTCAGTCTTTCATTTGTCCTAGCCACCTTTTAGGGTGTTTAGAAAAATACTTGTCTTAACTCAGTTTTTCCAAACTATTTAAGTTAATTATTCATATTTATTAAGCATTCAGCCATGTGTTTGGCACTGTGTTACTCCTTTAGTAGTAGTATTTCATTCATATCATTGCCACAAGCCTACAAGATAGAGGAGAAATTCTCTCTTGGCAGAGTTGCACCTAAGGCCAACTGTTTCAGGAAGCCACTACCCTACCCCTCACCCATCAGAAGGAACTAAGTATTTACAGCCATAGCTTAAACGCATCTTTTACCTCCTCTAACACTTGGTCAGGAAGAATCCCACTGTGTCTCATCTCTCTGTTTATTGCTCTTCCGGGCCACAAGGGTGCACATGAAGGTTTGCACTCATGCACACACAACCATCCTCAGCTGTATTCCCACGTCATTCTTCATGGAGAAAAATAGACATTCAAGCAACCCCTCATCTTCCCAACATCAGCTCTACACCCACCTGCATCTAAATCTACATTCTGCTTTCCCTTCTATTATAATAGATGACAGTGTCCCTCCTATTAAACTCAAGTTCCAGATCCCACCTGTCTTTTCAAAAGCTTCAACTTCCATAATTATACCACTAGTTCTTATTTACATCATCAATCTCTCCCTTTGACTGGATTATTCCTATCAGCAATATCAACACTCTTTTGACCCCACAGTCTCAATCATCATGCCATTTCTCTTCTCCTTTCAGAGCAAAACTATGAACACATTTTCTTCACTCACTATCCTCACCTTCTTGTCTGCTATTTACATCGCCATTTGCTCTAGTCTGGATTCTCTTCCTACACCTCTGCTAAAACTGCTTATCAATTATACCAATAATTGATGGCCAAATCCAACAGACTATTCATTAATGTCATGTTCCTCAACCACTCAGCAGCCTTTTCACAGTTTACCCCTCCCTTCCTGAAACACTCGCCTTCCCTGGCTTCTTGTTAACATGCTCTCCTGGTTCTTCCCCTTCCTCACCTCCTACCTGAATCCTATACATGTTAGAAAGCCCCGACTTCAATTCTGGATAATATTCTCTTCTCTATCTCTATATTTTCTCCTAGTTCTTTACAAACATCCATCATGCAATGATGCCCAAATTTACATCTCTGCCCCAACCTTCTCTCCCCTGAATATTAGTCAAACTCCTGTACAAATACCTAACATATATTTTAGATCTTAGATATTTAACTGGCACCTCAAACTTATACATCTAAAACATAGGTCTTGGTGATTATCCCCAGAAATCTTTCTCTCTCCCAATCTTTTCTATTTCAGTAAATAGTAACTCCATGCACTGAGACGAATCCTAAAATGAGGCTTTATATGAATCTGTGTCCCCAACCTTCCTTCAATCCCTACATCTAAATTATAAGCAAGTTTAATCAAACCTACCTCCAAATTAAATCTACAAATCCATCCATTCTCTATTATGAAACCCTAATCTACCATTATGTCCACTAAAATGACATCCTAATTGTCTCTTCTTCTGTCTACCGTCAATCTCTTTTGTATACACATATCAGCTAGAGTGATTTTGCTAAACCACACTATATTAAGACACTTTCCCACCCTAAATCCTCTAATGGCTTCCCATCACAATTCTAGTTAAGTGAAGAACACTCAACATGTTCCTCAAAACTCCAGGTGATCTGGCCCTTATACCTCTTTAATCTCATCTCCTAGTAGACTTCTTTATCCTCCTTTAATCACCCATCATTTTTCTGTTTCTTGAACTTGACAAAGTCAAAAGCTCTTCTTGTTCCCTCCTCCTCAAATGCCAGGGGTCCCCAACCTACGAGCCACAAACCAGTACCAGTCTGGGCCTATTGGCGACCAGGCCACACAGCAGGAGGGAAGTATGAATGTAATGTGCTTGAATCAACCCAAAACCATCCCTCGACCCCCACCCCTAGTCTGGGAAAAATTGTTTTCCATAAAACTGGTCCCTGGTGCCAAAATGGTTGGGGACCACTGCTAAACCTAAACATAAAACAAACCAATTGCATTGACTAAATTCCCCTCATTCTTCAGGTCTCAGTTCAAATATCATCTCAACGAGGACTTCTCAAACTAACCCATCTAAAGTGTCTTCCTCCAGGGACTTATCATATTACTTACTTCTTCCCTAGTATTTATTATAATATGTAATTACTTTACTTGTATGTTTATTTACCTGTTTTCTTGTCTGCCAACATCCATAAGGCTGGCAGCTTGTCTTGCTTTGTCTACTACTATGTCCCCAATGCCTGGCACATAGGCACTCAATAGGTCTTTTGTGAAATGAATGAATAGAGCAAATAAATGGCCCTATTCTTGGACCACTCACTTAACTATTATACTGTATTGTACCATGGTAAATGCTCAATTCAAGATGGGAAAACTTGAATGTAGTTTGTCTCTCTCCCTGCAAGCATAGGAGGATGATTCAAAGAAGCCGGTTGTTCCAGGGCAAAAAGAGAGATGTGCTATTGGGATGCTGACAGGAATAAGGGCTAACACCAGTGCAGAGGCAATGCCTAACAAAAAACGCAAAAGGAAAACCTGCTGCTAGGAGCCAACAGGCAGTTAGGCAGTGCCAAGGGTCTGAGACAGGGGTCCCTCTGGATCACGTCAAGAGTCTGGGCGCCTGTCCCAGACTTTAGAGCCCACAGGTATTAGCTCTAGATAGCAGTGTTACCAGTCACAACCCTAGCAAGACTAGTGAAGAGGCCATGGATTGGGCTGAATGAACTATCCCCATCTCTCTCTAGTTGGTGGTTCTTAACGCTGTTTGATCACCAACTTCTTTGGCAAACTTATGGAAAGTGGTAGATCTTAACATGTGAAATAGAACATGCAGGTAAATAAAATACTATAACAATTAGACCTACCCTTTGGACTCTGTTCCTATTACGTGCTAAAGAGCCAGGAAGACACTATGAAGTGGAATTAGAAGAGCACAGAATGAAGTTGACCCCAGGAGAAGGAAGTCACCACCAAAAGCAGCATGAGACTCCTGTGCTCACAGCAGTGAACACCCACACCACCTCATCAATGCCTTTAGGGTCCTGTTCAAGACAGGTTTGTCACTTGCTATAAATGCTGAGAAGATGAAACAACCAGCATATCCTAGAGGCCATTTCAGGGCAGAACCCTCAGAAACATTCCAAAGGAGAAAAGTAAAGAGTTGGGAGTGGGGACAAATATTTCTCTTACGATGTGTCTACTACAGATCATTTGGGTGGCTCTCCTTTATATTCTAAAAATATATGAATAATAGACAAAATAGTAAGCATACCTACCAATGACCTATATATAGGTATTAAAGAAATAACTTACCAGGGTATTAAAACCAACAAATAAAAAGGATTCTAAATTAATCCAGTTCCTAATTCAGTTTTTTTTAAGATTTTTATTATTTTTAGAGAGAGGGGAAGGGATAAAGGGAGAGAAACATCAACGTATGGTTGCCTTTCACCTGCCTCCAGCTATGGACCTGGTTGGAGACCTGGCTTGCAACCTGGTTATGTGCCCTGGCTGGGAATTGAACCAGCGAACTTTGGGTTTACAGGCTGGCACCTTATACACTGTGCCACCAGCCAGGGCTAATTTAGTATTCTTAAACCAAGAAAAAAAAATAGGCTTTTTTATTTAGAAAATAGACTTGGATAAGATGTGACAAAAATCCTCCTAAAGTCTTTGAGACACTAACACATATGTATGCATATGCTGGGAATGGAGGGAGAGTGACAAGGTTATAACAATGAAATCTGATTCTTTCTTACATGATTGTGAGAAAGGAATCATCGTGCCAACTGGGTGACCCCAGGTAGAGGCTCATTTGGAGAGGTGTGGGAAGATAAAGGTCTTTTCAAGGTCAGGGTTACTGTAAGAAAGACAAGTATTTCCTTATTGTATCTACCACAATATAAAATCAAATTTTCCAACAGTAAAAACTGCCCAAATCTGAACAGGCTGTTTTGTGGGACTGTGAATGCCCCATGAGTGAAGGTGCACATGGACAGGCTGAGTAACTTTTTTTGTCCAGTGCATCAAGGAAAGACTCAGGTAAGAACTGGGTCTCTAGGGACTCTTTCTGTCTCATATCCAACTGCAAAATGTTGTTAAAATAATAAATCTACAGGACTATGTAACATGAACCACACTCAATCTATGACTGATTCCCTATGAGAACGCGGCAGCAAACTATCTGTAATGACTAGATAATACTTGAAGCTTTGTGGGCTTTATGGTGATTGTCCCAACTATACGGCTCTGACACTGTAACAAGAGAGCAGCCACAGACAAAACATAAATGAGTATGTATAGCTACGTTCCAATAAACTCTATATGGACACTGAAATCTGAATTTTACACAATTTTCCTGAGTCATAAAATGTCCGTCTTTTGGGTTTGTTTTTTCCTATTAAAAAATGTTAAAAACAACTTAGCTTGCTGGAAAGGGGGCAGGTAACTGGGCAAAGGGGAGCAAAGGGAAAAGAAATTGGGACAACTGTAACAGTATATTTAATAAATCTTTTTTTTTTTTTAATTTAGGAGGCAAGTGTAAAGCAACCATACATTGACATTTCTGTTTCCTTCCTCTCTCCCTGCCCTTCTCTCTGAAAATAATGAATAAAAAATCTTTAAAAAAAATTCTTAGCTTGTGGACCATACAGAAACAGGCAGTACTTCTAATGTAATCTCTTTGTTAGAAACTTCGTGGCCGGTATTAATACCAACCTTCCAGACTGCATAATTGCAGCAGCCCTGCAATCCCATGCCTCCACCTCCTTCTCCCTCATGCAGGAAATAGAAAGCCAAGAAAACTTAGCAATCAAGGCAAATAACAGAAAAATAGAGACTATGAATTGCCCAAAATCAAATCATCTAAACTGGTTATTAAAAAATAAAGCACCCTCTTACCATTGGAGAACTTTTATACTATCAGAGAGTCTGTTTTAATTTAATATGGACTAACAAGAGGAAAAGTGAGTCTGAATTAAAGACTTTAAAATGTAATTTTATTGTTCACTAAGGAAGTATTACTGCAATGCAGAAGGCCTAACAGGACTGTTTTAATGAATAGATGACTCATCTGTAATCAGTGAATTAATTGTTGGGATTCAAATGGGTGCTCTTAAAGTACTGGGAAAAACAGCTTCATTTTTAAAGCAGGTTAAGCATTCCCCACCCCTACCCCACCCCCACCCCCACCCCCACAGCCCCACAGCCTTTTTTACATTATCAATTTGCTTTGCAAACTGTTTCTTTCCAAAGACAATAGAACTTCCATAACACCCTGAGAGGTTTATCACAAACTGTAGGTTACGAAATTTCAAATTTTTTAAAAAGTCACATAAATTTGGGTAAGGAACCCAAATCATCATTACTTTCAGTATTACAACATCAGTGTCAGTCTCCCAATCCCTAGGGTTGACACTGTACCTTTTGCCTTTTTTCGACCCTTTCAAAGTATCTCGAAACTTGGCTTCATCTTGGAGTTTCACATCTCTTGCCCCAGTCTGGAGATTCAGCCGCACATGAGATCCTGCAGGGACAGCCTGACCTAAAAGCCAAAGAGAGAGAAGGCTCATGAAGTCTACAGTCCTCAGAAGTGGAGTGGCTGGCTAACAAGCCACTAGGACTTAATAGTTCATGAAGCCCAGACTGCAGG
>PVIW01008464.1:30745-61066 GCA_004026585.1 Noctilio leporinus
TCTCTCTCTCTCTCTCTCTCTCTCTCTCTCTCTCTCTCTCTCTCTCTCTCTCTCTCTCCCTCCCTCCCTCTCTCTCTCTCTCTCTCTCTCTCCTCCTCTCCCTCTCCCAATTAAAATTGTCCTTCAAATGAAGGGATGAGGCAAAGTGGACAAGGGTACCTGCACTTTAACCCAGAAACTAATGTCCCCTAGTTAGAACTGGCATATTTAAGCCATTCAGTTTTCTTCACATTGAGATTTTCTGTTATGTATAGTAACTAAATGAGCACCTACTTACCCTTTGTATCCCTCCCCTGACAGAACTCCAGACAACTTGCCATTCCAGCAAGCTTACACCTTTATCAATTTAATCAGGTTCCCTCTTTGAGGCCCTTTCCTCCCTGAGCACAAGGACTATATCTCCTCCTTTTTTTATCTCCCCAGCCTCTAGGCCAGAACTTGACACATAAAATGGGTGGTTCTTACTGTTAATGAGAAGGAAGAGATGGAAAGGCAGGAGGACATGGCAAGATAAGAAGACAGGAACTGGAACCAAGAAAAATTGAAAATCTACACCCACCTGTATCAGAAGAGCTGATTCAATAGCTGGGCAAACAAGTGTTGTGAATGAATAGATTGTTCAAACACTTTGAACAAAATTACCAAGAATAGTTAAAAAGTAACTTGCAAGGTCACATGCTACAAATGGAATGTTTCACTTATTCATGCAACTGAAACTTAAGCAAGCAACTACTACACATGAGGTCACTGTGGTAGGTAGATTCTAGAAACACAAGAGAGGAATATTAATGGCCACACGTATACAGAATTTCAGGAAAGAGCTTTTCAGAAGATTGGAAATCTAGAAGCAGGGATGTTTTGACTGTTTTTTTCCCAACAGAGGATGGCATTGTCCTGCTGAGCTTTATTCAGAAATTGTTTTAAAAGGGGATGGGAGTTACAATCTGTTAAGAGTTCGTCCAAAATGATCCAGTAAACCCTGAGTATAAAAGGGTACCGAAGTAGCACAAATTCAGGTTTTCTCAATTCTGAGAGGACCATAGTGAACCCAAGTTCCACCAATCACCGTGCTTCCAGCTCAAAATCAAGGAACGAAGGAAGCCCCATGCCAAGACATGTTGTTCTGTTCACTTCACTCCTACTTCAGCAGGGAGTTTCTATATCTTTGGCTAAAATATAAATGGGAACTTAAGTACCTGAGTGTATGTACATAATGATCCCCCTCTAATCTCAAACCTATCCAAAATGCTTCATGGATAAAAAATATGTTCAGGTGGAGAGGGAAAACTTTTCTTTGGGGAAGCTTCCTGAATAAAGTTAAGTTGGGGATTAAATGAGGCAAAAAGTAAGAGCCAGTCTGGGAAAAAGGAGAATCCCAAATAGACAGAGGCCTGCACAGAAACTGCGAGGCTGCATGCAAAGAGGCAAGAAGAGGCTGGAAGAGCAGCAAGGGCTATGGAAGCTGCTGACTCTGGGGGCCATGAGAAAGCCCAGGTTGGGATAAGAAAATAGAGCTAATGGTGGGGAGGAGGACAGAGGGGAGCAAAAAGGGGATGGATGTAATACAACAACAATAAAATTTTTTAAAGAAAATAGAGTTAATGGCCAAAATAGGTGGTTTTGGGAGGAGATAAAGCCACATACCTGCAAGAACAACCACGTCTATCCTATTCCTATGACCATGGAGAAAGAAGCCTCTTCTTTAGCATTAATCTCATCTCTGAACATGTGAAGAGGAGAGACGGTCTCACCTGGAGAGATCTCAAACTGACAGAACAGCTGGCTGAATGCTAAGCAGGTCAGCTTTCATGTTTCTGTACTTTGCTACCCGTTTCTCCATACCTAATCTATTTCCAAAACCTGGTCGTTTTTCCTGCCTCTATCTCTTGACTTCATACCCTTCTCTCTGATCTCCCCATCTGTGCTCTTGTCTAAACCATCTCCATCTCTCTGGACATTGCCAGAGCCAACCAACCTCCCCTAATTACTCTTATCTCCCAATCCACATGTTCTTTATAATGAATGATTTTCTTTTTTCAAAATACAAATGTGACTATGTCACTCCCCTGCTTCAACTCTTCAAATAGCCTCCTACTGTTCTTAAAAGAAAGATGAAAGTCCTCACGCTGACCAATGAGACCCTCTAGTATCTAGCCCTTGCCTGCCCCTTCGAGCTTGTTTTATCACGGCTATCTCCCTTGGGGGCGTGGCTAAACAAGGTGTTAGAAGCTACCTTAGTGTGCCTGATACCTGATCCTTTTTATCAGAGGTGATTTCGAGGGCATACTCACAGGGGTGCGGATGCTTGCATGTGTAATCCTACTAAAAACTAATAGAAAGGATAGGGCCAAACCTGTGCTCCAGGACACACAGCCTTTTTCCATTTCATAAAAACACCATATGCCCTCTACCATGGGCCATTCCATTCCCTTTGCCCAGAATGCTCTTCCACCCTTCATCTCCTCCTTTTAATCTCAGCTAAGAGTCACTTCCTCTGAGAGCATCTTCTATTTCTCCAGACCAGATCCAGCTGTCCCCTAAAAGCTTTCACAGCACTATGACACATTTTTTTAAATAGCACTTTACCTCAATCAGTAGTTATATTTTATTTTAGTTTTTTAATTTATCTAATAGAAATGCTTGCCCTGGCTGGTAGCACAGTAGATAAGGCGCCGGCCTGCAAAACCAGAGGTCACTGGTTCAATTCTCAGCCAGGGCACATAACTAGGCTGCAAACCAGGTCTCCAGCCAGGTCTGTAGCTGGAGGCAGGTGAAAGGCAACCATATATTGATGTTTCTCTCCCTCTCTGCCTTTCTACCTTCTCCTCTAAAAATAAAAAATAAAAAATCTTAAAAAAAAAAAGAGATGCTCACCATTTTATCTTCAGGGCCGAGCACATAGTAAACCCTCAATAATTATTTGTTGACTGAAAAATTAAACATGAAAGAGAAAAAATCCTAACTAATCTAGAGGTGTGTGGAAAAATCAGTAAGGATTTTCACGAGGGCAAGTAGATTCATGATAATTAATAGTCATGTTAATAGTTATTTTCTTTAAAGATTTTAATTATTTCCAGAGAGAGGAGAAGGGAAGAGAGGCAGAGAAGGAGAGAGACATCAATGTATGGTTGCCTTTCACCTGCCTCCAGCTACAGATCTGGCTGGAGACCCGGCTTGCAACCTGGTTATGTGCCCTGGCTGGCAATCGAACCAGAGACCTTTGAGTTCACAGGCAGGTGCCTATCCACTGAGCCACCAGCCTAATATTTATTTTTAGTAGTAAGTGAATACATACTATTACTGCTATTAATATTTGATTTTCATACTTTTGATCAAAATTAGAAAAAGAAAAGAGAAAAGGCACACGACTTTATAAGTTTCAAAACATAACAGATTATACCATGGTAAACTGGCCAAGGAAGAAACTAGGATCTTATGTGAATCAATTTATTTTATTTGGGGAAATTCCAAAATTACTCCTTTCACATAAGCCACCACAGGGGGCAAGCACAACCACAACAGCATTAACTTAAAATACAGGTTACGTTCATTTAAAATACACGAAATCAGCCATGATAGCAGCACTGGCAAAGGCAGCAGAAAATACAGTATTTCAAATGTTTCCACCCCACTGGGAAAAAAGCCAAATTAAGGAGACAGAATGATCTGACCTGCATCTTTCTAAGGCCTCTAAAAGAACCACAACACTGGGGAAGAGCAAAGCAGATGCAAAAAGTCACAAGATGCATGCAAGTAAAGAATTAAGGATTGAGGGGGGAGGAGGCAAGGAAACAGGAAGAAAGAAAGATAGGGACCTAGAAAGGCCAAGAGTACTGCAAAGCCTACAGTGCCTGTTTCTTCCAATGGCTACCTTGGGACAGACACTAGCCTGGGGAAACTGTTTAAAATAAGAAGAAGCCTTGTCCAAATCAGGTAAGACCACAACATCCTTGAGTATGACTCCCACTGGAATTCTTTCACTGATTTCAATCACAGGCCAAGATACAGGTAGCACTCCTGTTTTCCCCAAGGGAGTGGAGGGGAGAATTTGTTGTATACTGCATTATTGTCACCAATTACCTTCCCTCCTGCCTGTATTCACACTCTTGGCCATGCAGTTCCCCCTACATGGAAAGAGTAAAATTAAAGTGGTAGAGTGTACTTTTCTACCCCTTGACTTTACACTTGTGATGTGCCTAGGCCAGTGGGATGTTAGCAAATGAATCACAGAGATTTGCAATAGGCTTGTGTGTTTGATTCATCTCTTGGAATTCTGCTATCACCATGAGAAGACCAAGAAGAATGAGATACCCATGGAGCAGACTTGGATTCAAACTGCAGACTAGAGCTAAATCCAGCTACTCCCAGCCATGGTCAGCCTGATAGAGCTGATGTGCAGACATGTGAGCAAGAATAAAAGACTGGATTTCTTCTTTTTATTTTGAACCAAAGTTGCAAAAACATTACAGACTTTCCATATGTTGCTACCATAGCCTTTCCAAATGTTAGTATCTTACATAGTCATAGATAATTATCAGAACTGGGAACTAAATAGTACCATTTATCAAACTATAAACATCCTTTTTCAAAACTTACCAGTACTTCCAAAAGGTCTTTTTGGTTCCAGGATCCCATATGACTTTTGGTTATTTCTCCCTAGTATTCTATAGCCTGCCAGTTTCTCAGCCTTCCCCTCTCTTTTATGACTCTGACTCCTTGAAGAATATTAATGAGGACTATCTGGTACTTTTCTTATTTAAACTATGGTCACACATCCTTGACAGAAGCACCATAGAAAGGATGCAGTGGTGTTCTCAGTGTGTCAAATCACAAGGTTTATGATGTCAATATATCCTCTTACTGGTGATCTGGTGATATTGATCAACTAAGAAAAGTAATCTCTACTCACTGTGGCAAACCAAAATAATCGCAAACGACCAAACTGGGGAAAATAGTCTGGCAGTTTCCCAAAAAGTTAAACTCATAGTTACCACATGAACCCAGCAATTCACACCATGAAAATTAAAATCATAAATTCGCACAAGAATCTGTAAATTAATCCTCATTATAGCATTATTTACAACAGCTAAATTATGGAAATATTCAAATGTCCATCAACTGATAAAAGAATAAATAAAATGTGGTATATCCAGAGTGAAGTAATATTTAGCCATTAAAAGAAATGCTGATATATAGCTGATTTCTCAACAGAAACACAAGCCAGAAGAGAACTGCAAAAAATATTTCAAGCAATGAAAAACAAAGGCCTGCAATCAAGAATACTCTACCCAGCAAGGCTCTCATTCAAAATAAAAGGTGAAATAAGAAGTTTCCCAGACAAAAGAAGGCTAAAAGAATACACTTCCACCAAACCAGCATTGCAGGAGATGCTAAAGGGTCTGCTTTAAGAAGATGAAGAATCTCTACCTCAACAGACTCTTGAATAGTTCAGGGGTTAGTTTAGGATCACATAGGAAGTCAACCACAAGTTCAAAAAATAGCTAGAAAACTATTCTACAAAATTATTTAAACCCTAGGGATTTTTATTTTTTACCTCAACTTAGTAGACGTAATAAATTCTACTCTGGGGACCAGCTGAGCATTGCAAGTACCATTATTTCTGAAGACTTCAACTTGTAAAACACACGTAGAGGAAAAACAGGGTACTGAAAGAAGTAAGGCCTGTGCATAGCCAAAAAAAAAAAAAAAAAATCAATCTACTATTTAAGATGGAAAACTTCAAAAAGAATAAGTTGTAGTTCCAGTAACTTAAAATAAAATTGAGTTGTATAATTGGAGGGGGGAGGACTGGACTCAAAAAACAAATTCTTTTTTTTTTTTTTTAAGATTTTTTATTTCATTATTTTTAGAAAGAGGGGAAAGGAGAGAGGGAGAGAGACATGAATGTATGGTTGCCTTCCACCTGCCTCCAGCCACGGACCTGACTGGATACCTGGTTTGCAACCTGGTTATGTGCCCTGGCTGGGGAATCAAACCTGCGACCTTTGGGTTCGCAGGCCGGCGCCTTATCCACTGTACTTACCAGCCAGGGCAACAAAATCATTTTTTATTATGGGTTCAGCACTGTCTCTAGGACAACTTTCACAAAAATGAGTTCCGCACTACACCATTTCTGTGATATATTTCATAAAAATAGCATTCCAGAGTAAAATATGTATTAAAAAAGAAAAAAACTGCTTAATTTGCTACAATATATCTAAAACAGTATCATTTAACGTAATAATCATACACGCTATTGGCATATTTTAAATTTCTTGTATTAACTCTTCAAAATCCAGTATGTACTTCAAATATGTGTAAAAATATGTATGTGTATAAATGTATTTTTGCACGTGTTTGGTAATATTGCAATTCATATTACTTAAAAGAGTAATTCTTTCAACAAATGAATTAACAGGCATTTTGAAATAACAAAAAGAAAACTTTGTATTAATATGACTTGAGAAGCTGACAGAAGGCAGTAATTAAATGGTGAATTGTCTGGATGTGAAAGGAAAAAATTTAAAAAGTACACATTGGTGGTTACAGAATAGACAGGGGGATGTTAAGAAAACAAAAGGAAATGAAGAAGCCAAAGAACTTATATTCATGACACATGGACATGAACTAAGGGGGACATCGCCAGAGGAAATGGGGTAGTGGGTAGAGGGGGACAAAGGGAGTAAATTGGGACAACTGTAATAGCAAAATAAATAAAATATATTTAAGGGGAGAAAATAAAAAATAAATAAAATGAAACACTGATATGTACTAAACATAGGTGAATCTTGAATACATTATGCCAAGTAAAAAATGTCAGATACAAAAGACACATATCCCTGTATAATTCCTTTTAAATAAAATATCTAGAATAGACTAATCAAGAGACACAGTACATTAGTTGTTGTCAAGCGCTAGGGGGGAAGGAGAAATGGGGAATTACCACTAATGGGCATGAGATTTATTTTTGTAGATAATGAAGATGTTCTAGAATTAGTAGTGATGGCTGCACAATACTGTGCATATACTAAAAACCACTGAATTGTTAAAAGAAATCATGGGGAAACTCTTTGATTATACAAGTCCTTTTTTTTTCCTCCTCAAACTACACCATTAGGGAAATCCTTCTGCAACAATTATCACTGTGGTGATGGTCTAAAGGCAATTTTCTACTTCTCTCCTTCCTCATACATTAATTGAAATTTCACTCTAAGGAAAAACGGTCACTCCTCCATTGATTAAATTATTGACTTATACTAGTACAGACTCATATTTTCTTTTTCTTATCTTTTTTTATTGTATTGTTTTCCATTGTCATTTAGTCCCCTTATACACCCCTCCCCATTGCAATCACCACACTGTTGTCCGTGTCCATGAGTCCTTTTTCCTTTTTGACTCAATCCCTCCACCTCCCATCCTCCCCCATTAGACTCAAAGCTATTTTAACCTATAATTTATAGTTCAATATTATCACTATTCATTTTATTATTCAAATTGTTTCAGCTTTGGAAATTAGAAGCTCCCTCTGTTTGGCTCTTGAGTTCCTTTCACAAGTCTTTTCACCATTTACTTTTCTTTAAATAATTTTTAAGTATATTTATTTGATTATACTACTTTTTTTCCCCTTTACTCCCCTCAGCCTCATACTACCTTCCCTCCAGCAATCCCCTCCCTCTTACTCATGTCCATGGGTTGTACATATAAGTTCTTTGGCTCTTCCATTTCCTTTACTATTCTTAACATCCTCCTATTTTCATACCAACCTTGCTTCTTAATCCCTGCAATTTGTCCCCTATTCTCCCCCTTTCTCCACAAAGCTAATAATGACCCATATGAGCTTCTTTTCTACAGTTCTATTCCTGTTCTGGTTGTTTGCTTTGTTTGCTTTTGTTCTTTAAATTTTGATAGTTTTGAGTTTGTTGTCACTTTATAGTTCATAGTTTTGATCTTCTTTTTCTTAAATTAAGTCCCTTTAACCTTTCATATAATAAGGACTTGGTGATGATGAACTCCTTTAGTTTTACCTTGTCTGGGAAGCACTTTATCTGTCTTCCGATTCTAAATGCATAGAGGAACCTTAGTTGTTGGTCATGCTTTTCATCACTTTAAATACTTCTTGCCAGTCCCCTTCATACCTGTAGAGTCTCTTTTCAAAAATCAGCTGATAGTCTTTTTTTTTTTTTCCTAAAGATTTTATTATTTTTAGAGAGAGGGGAAGGGAAAGAGGGAGAGAGGTATCAATGTATGGTTGCCTTTCACCTGCCTCCAGCTACAGGATGGCTGGAGACCTGGCTTGCAACCTGGTTATGTTGCCCTGGCTAGGAGTTGAACCAGCAGCCTTTGGGTTTGCAGGCTGGCACCTTATCCACTGTGCCACCAGCCAGGGCTCAGCTGATATAGTCTTATGGGAACTCCTTTGTAGGTAACTCTCTTCTCTTGCTACTTTTAAGATTCTCTATTTATCTTTAACCTTTAGCACTTTAATTATGATGTGTCTTGGTGTGGTCCTCATTGGGTGCAACTTGTTTGAGACACACTGGACTTGTATATCTATTTCCTTTACCAGATTAGGGAAGTTTATTTTCATTATTTTTTCAAATAAGTTTTCAATTGCTTGCTCTTCCTCTTCTTCTTTTACCTCTATGATTAGGATATTGACACTCTTGGAAATGTCTCAGAGTTTTCTTATTCTCTCCTAGTTCTTTTGAGGGTTTTATTTGTTTAATTTTATTGTTGTTGTATCACAAATATCTCTTTGAGTTCTTGTTTCTTCATTCTGCACTGGTTCACTTTTTATTTCTATGTCCCATTTCATTGCTTTGAACCATGGCTTCTTTCCCTTTACCATTGATTCCCTGTGGACTTTTCTTTATTTTACTTAGTTTAGCCTTCATTTCTTGCCTATGTGTTTGCCATACTCAATTTTTCTGAGCATGGTTATCACCAGTGTTTTGAATTGTTCTGATAGGCTGGCTATCTCCTTTTCACTTAATTCTTTTTCTGGAGTTTTGATTCGTTCCTTCATCTGGGGCATAGTTCCTTGTCTCCTCCACTTGACAGCCTCCCTATGTTTGTTTCTGTGGATTAGATAGAGCTACCGTACCTATACATTGTAAGGGATGAAGCCTTAGGTATTTGTCAGTGTAGGGTGACCCTTTCACTGCTTTGCAGTGCTGTATGTAGGTGAGGGGCCAGGAGGGAAAAATGTTGCTTGCTTCACACTTGCACCAGGTATTTCCTTCCTTTTAGTGTTCATAAACTGTTCCAAGTTCATCTTATATTTTCCTTTCCCCAGCCTTGGAATCAACCACTTCTCAAAGAACCCTCATTTCTTTCATTGAAAAAATATGTTTAAAAACCCAGATCTGAGTGCTAAATGTGCTCATTACTACTAGGCTGTCATTGTTTCTAGACTCTTTCAATGGACTAAGAAATTTATGTATGTGTATACATAAACACACATGCATTAATACACATATATACTTCTGTATCTGATTGTATGTACATCTATTAAAAACTAAATTTATACTTATATCTCAGATTCTAATCTAACACCAGAGTTCATTTATCTTCCCCCTTTCCTTATTTGTAACTTCTTTCTCCAACAGTGAGAAATCAGCTCTTTTTACCTGCAATATATTTATTGTTGTTCAACTCTAATATACATATAAACTAGTTACAAAATTGCTGACCTATACCACTATGAGGAACACATTTACCAAACTAGATTACAGAATTTATGTGCAGGGTCTTTTTTTGTCTTTGGTTTCACAATGCCTGTTTTTAGTTTTATAGTATCTAGTCAAGATACTATTTCACAAAGTCACAAACTAGTTCTTTTCCCTCCCATCCCCTTCAGTATAATTATGTTATTAATTTGTAATACTTGGTTGATTTGTTAGTAGTTGTCTGTATTCCATTTCTCAGTTCCCACTCCTCCACATCTTGGTTGGTTAATTGTTTATTTAGAGGGCATCTGACAAGTATATGAACTATTACTACAGTTCTAAGAGTCAGAGCTATACAAAAAGAAATTGCTCTAGTTGTTTTAAGCTAAGTTGTTTTGTTTGTTTTTTTACTTTAAAAGGGTAATTTATTTTAATCATTAATTTAATAAAACTATTAGAAGAAAATGAAAAATAAAGCTGTTATATACATAAACTCATTTTATCTTCACAGAAACCCTATAAAATACATGCTGTTAGTATCCCCATTTTCCAGCTGAGGATACTGAGGTACAGAGCAGTAAAGCTAAGTTTTGAGATGGTTTGTTTATTGTGGTAAGTCATTCCTGAAATAAGAAAGTTAAAAAGTGTCCAACATAAAGAACAGTTTTTCTGAAATTACAATCAACAGTTCTACTCATGTATCTTTTTAATGTTAAAAATGGCCTTTTATAAAATAAAATAATGATGATGATCAATGACAGCAGGCTGTTTCTATGTTAAGGATCTTAACTCAGTGAAGTAAAAAAGTTGGCCTCCTGTGCCCAAAATTTTCTTTTAAGGTTTTTCTGGTCCATGAAACACCACAGTCAGAAAATCACTCATCTAGGGACATTTGAGAATTATTCCCACTGTACACTTTATATGAGTGAATTTTATGGCATATAAATTTTACCTCAATAAAGTTGCTTTTAAAAAAATCATTTCTTTAGATAAAGATCCTTTTGAATCCTGAAACAGCAATTATCAAATGCAGTCCAAGGTGACTAAGTATTCCTAGAGGCCAGTTTGGAAAGCTATGCTCGGAGCCTAAACACAGTCCCAGAAGGACAGTCCCGGGCAGAGTAGGAAGAAGAATATGAATCTAGAAAGGCTGAGGCCATGAAGCACCTAGGCAAGAGGAACACTGGTAGAAGGGTGGTAAAAAATAGTGAACCAACCAGGACTTGCAGCCAAGATGTAGGCATAGACAGACAGGCCTTACCTTCTCACACAACCATAGATTAAAACTACCAAACAAACAAAAAAAGAACTGTACACAAAATTGAGCTGTACGCAAGTACAACAACCAAAGGTTTAAAGTAGTAATACTCATGCAGACAGGCAGCAGGGGCAGAGATAGAAAGTCAGGGCAGAGAGGACATGGTATGGTGGAGGCAAGGTGGCTACAGCTAGACGGTTGCCAAAATGAGCAATCACATATGAAAGCCAGGAGGGACACCTGGGGAGCGATCCCAGCACCAGGCCAGACCACACAGCTCATGGTTCCAGTGTCAGGAAAATAAAACCTCATACCTTTACACTGTGAAAACCAGTGGGGTTTGGGGTGGTGGAAGAAACTGACTATCTCTCAGGAGAGTCTGTTTAGAGGGCCCTCCACAGTCCTAGAATATATGCAAACACAACCCCCTCTGGGAAATATCACCAGGACAACAGCAATGGGGGGCACTAGTCACACAGGAAAGCAGATGAAGTGACTAGAAAAGGAGAGAGTGCAGAGCAAGAAGCATTGTTTCCTCTCTGATCCCTCCCCCACATACAGTGCCACAAAATGGTGAAACAGGTCACCTCGCACTGAATACTTGAGGCTCTGCCCATTACAACATAACAGGTGGAGCAGCTTTACCTAAAATACATATTAAGGCAAACACAGTTAAGGCTGTCAAGTTGAGAAGACAGGGAAGCATGGCAGAAAAAAGGGAGCAAATCAAAGTTCAAGAGGGAGAACTAAATGAGAAGGGTATAGCCACCCTAAAAGACAGAGTTCAAAACACTGCTGAGAATGATGCTCAAGGAAATTACTGAGCACGGAAAATGCATAAGGGGAAAAATGAAGGTTACACTTAGTGAAATGAAGGAAAATCCACAGGAAACCAATAGCGAAAAGGAAGGAAACCAGGGTTCAAAGCAATGAACTGGAACATAGGAAGAAATAAACAGTCAACCAGTGCTGAATAAAGAGACCAAAACTAAAAAAAAAAAAAAAAAGAGGAGAGGATTAGAAACCTCTGAGACAAGTTAAATGTGCCAACATCTAAATCATAGGGATGCCAGAAGAAGAAAAGAGCAAGAAATCGAAAGCTTATTTGATAAAATAATGAAAGAAAGCTTCCCTAACTTGGCAAAGGAAATAAGACATACAAGTCCAAGAAGCACATATGGTCCCAAACAAGTTGCACCTAAAGAGGACCACACTAAGACACATCATAATTAAAATGCCAAAGGTTAAAGACAAATAGAAAATTTTAAAGGTAGCAAGAGAAAAGAAGAAAGGTACCTACAAAGGAGTTCCCATGACTATCAGCTGATTTCTCAAAAAAGTCTCTGCTGGCAAGAAGAGACTGGCAAGAAGTATTTAAAGTGATGAAAAGCATGACCTACAACCAAGATTTCTCCATGCAGCAAAGCCATCATTTAGAACCAAAAGACAGATAATGTGCTTCCCAGACACGGTAAAACTAAAGAAGTTCATCATTACCAAGGCATTATTTTATGAAATGTTAAGGGACTTACTTAAGGAAAAGAAGACTAAAATTATGAACATTAAAATAACAAATTCACAACTATTAAAAAAAAGAATCTAAAATATAAAAACAAAAACTAAGGAGACAATCAGAGAGGGAACAGAATCAAAGATATAGACAACATCTGGAGAGGTGTCAGCTGAGAGGGGGAAGGGGAAGAACGGGGGAAAAGTGCAGGGATTAAGAAGCATAGTTGGTGGGTGCAGAATAGACAGGGACATGTTAAGAATAGTACCGGAAAAGGTAACAGGGAAAAACTCTCATGTATGACCCATGGACATGAACTAAAGGGGGTGGTATTGCTGGAGGGATTGGTATGCTGAGTGGAGGGAAGCAAAGGGAAAAGAAACTGGGACAAATGTAACAGCATAATCAATAAAAAGAATCCCTAATAAACATTAACAACAAAAACAACAACAAAGAATAGTAAAGGAAATGGAGAAGTCAAATCCTTATATGCACAACCCATGGACATAAGACTAAGTGGGGGGTATTGCTGGAGGGAAGGAGGATACCAGGGAGAGGGGGATAAAGGGATAACAATTGAGACAACTGTAATAGCATAATCAATGAAATATACTTTAAAAAAAGAAAAAAGAAACAGAGATCCAAGAGGTAAGAGCAAACATAAATGCTCATGAGAGGCAAGCAAACAAGATTCAGAAGTGAGGAAGACTATCTGTAAGACAATACGAAGTGATGAGGGCTAAGAGCCTTCAAATTTTAAAATATAAAAGCCAAACAAAACATACCCATAAATGAAATTCAGCTCACAGGCAATTTAAGACTGCTGGTAAGTTTCACCTATTGGCAAACTTTGCCTCAGTTTTTGTTCCAACTCATCCCAGTGTCCATCGGTTAAAAACTTGCCTCTCAAAGGACCTGAACAGACACTTCTCCAAGGAGTATCTACAGAGGGCCCATAGACATTTGAAAAGATGCTCAACATCACTAGTCATCAGAGAGATGCATATTAAAACCACAATGAGATATCACCTCACACCTATCAGAATGGGCATCATTAACGAATTGACAAGCAACAAGTCCTGGCGAGGATGTGGAAAAACATTCTAGTGCACTGTTGGTGGGAATGCAGACTGGTGCAGCCACCTTAAAAAACACTATGGAATTTCAACAAAAAACTGAAAATGAAACTGTCTTTTGATGCAGTGATTCCACTGCTGGGATTATACCCAAAGAACCTTGAAACAACAATTCAGAAGACCTTATGCACACTTCCGCTCACAGCGGCATTGTATACAGTAGCCAAGTACTGGAAACAGCCTAAGTGTCCATCTGTAGAGTGGATTATAAAACTGTGATACAGTTACAAAATGAAATACTATGCAGCAGAAAGAAGGAACTCCTACCTTTTGAAACAGCATGGATGGAACTGGAAAGTATTATGCTTAGTGAAATAAACCAATCAGTGAAAAACAAACATCATATGATCTCACTTAAGAGGGAAATCTAATGAACAAAATAAACTATGAGCAAATAGAACCAAAGACATGGAAACATGGAGTAGACTGACAGCTGCCAGAGGGGAGGTTGGGGCGGGGTGGGGCAGGGAATGGGTAGAATGAAGGTAAAGGGATTGGTCAAAAAAATGTATGAATGACAGGTGGATATGGACAACAGTGTGGGGAATGACTGTGGGAACAGAGGGTAGACTGGGAGGAGGATGGCAAAAGGGGAAACTTTTGGACAACTATAATAGAATAAACAAGAATAATTTAAAAAAGAAAATTAAAGTATTTTATTTCCAAGTAAAAAAAAAAAAACAAAAAAACAAACAAAAAAAACCTTGCCTCTCGTGCTTGTTTTGGCAGCACATATACTAAAATTGGAATGATTACAGAGGAGATTAGCATGGTCCCTAAGCAAGAATGACATACAAATTCGTGAAGCATTCCACACTTTCATGAGATTTTTTTCCAGGGACAAGAAATGAAAGAAACTAGACCAACTATTTCTAATAGAAAAAAATTTTTTTAAGATTTCATTTATTATTTTCAGGCAAAGGGGAAGGGAGAGAGGCAGAGAGGGAGAGAAACATCAATGTATGGTTGCCTTTCACCTGTGTCCAGCCATGGATCTGGCTGGAGACCTGGTTATGTGCCCTGGCTGGGAATTGAACCAGCGACCTTTGGGTTCGCAGGCTGGTACCTACTGAGCCACCAGCCAGGGCATTAATAGAAATTCTTTGAAGGCAATTAAGTATGTTATTAGACACTGTCACAGGAGTAGAAATATTTTTTCTAGTGTAATATTTGTAAAAATATGTGCGTAAATGTATTTGTGCATGTGTTTAGCAATACTGCAATTGATATTACTTCAAAAATTTTAAACAAATGAATTAACATAAGCATTATGAAATAATGGAAAGAAAACTTTGTATTAATATGATCTGAGAGGCTGACATAAGGCAGTAACTAAATGGTGAATTGTCTGGATGTGGGGAAAAAAAAGAAAAAAGTACACATTGGTAGTTATAGAATAGACAGGGGGATGTTAATAATAATAAAGGAAATGGAGAAGTGAAAGAACTTATATGCATGACACATGGACATAAATGGAGGAGGGCATTGCTGGAGGGAAACGGGGTACCAGGTAGAGGAGGGCAAAGGGGGAAAATTGGGAAAACTATAAGAGCAAAATCAATACAAAAAAAAAAAAAAATATATATATATATATATATATATATATACATATATATGTATGTGTGTGTGTATAACTTGCCTCCCAACGCCCTGGCCAAGTATCTCAGTTGGTTAGAGCATTGTCCCACATGCCAAAGTTGCAGGTTTGATCCCCCATCAAGGCACAAAGAATAAGAAACCAATGAACAAATAAATGCATAAATAAGTGAAACAACAAATCGATGTTTCTATCCACTCCCGCCTCAAATTAAAAAAAAAAAAAAAAAAAAAATTACAAAACTTGCCTGTGCAGGACTCCCAGTGGCAGTGTCCTACTCAGTTAGCACCCACAGCCTGAGTGCCCTGCTTCCATGGAGACAGGGACAACTAAGATGGATGTCACAGCACTCTCAGTTCTGCCTTGGCATCAGATGCCTAAGCAGTTATATGGTTTTGGAATGGGTATCCTCTGTAAGTTCCTGCCTGGAAACCACCTCCCTCCAGGGATGTCTAGGCCATTCCCAGTCATACCAGGACACAATGGCAGAACATCAAGGACTGTTTCAGCCATGCAGCTGTGAACCCTGGAAATCTGCTATCCACTCAACTCTGTCTTCAAGAGTCAGGTGAATTTAGCCAAATTCCTTTTTCTGTCTGAATCTTCCAGCCTTTTTGTGTTAAATGATAAGAAGACTACCATTTCTGCTTCCCTAATGTGTTGGGAAGAACAAGTAAGAAAACACTATCAGTGCTCAGAAGAAGTTAACAAGTGCTTCAGGAAACACAGCCCCACAAAGTTAAATGTCAACTAGAATGAAAAAAAAACCATTTTATTTATTAGGTCCTATAGGTATGAGTTAACAAGAGTAAAAATTCCCAATTATGCTGAGTTTCTGAAAAGCAGAGACCAATTACTTGTGCCCACAGCTCAGGCTCAATACCAGGCACACAGTAGGCCTTCAGAAAGGCTAACCTGAATGCCAACCCCTTGCCCCCACTCCCCAGGCCAGAAGGAACAGATGGAACATGGAATAGGAAGCAATGCCCTCACCTACCAGGGTTCTCCAAACTTCTAACTAGGACTGGTCAGAGCTAAGACTTTATAGGCTTGGTTGCCATGACTACCAGAGCCCTCTGCCTACTTTTTAATTCAAAACCCCCAAACATGTCCTGACAAGATCCCTGCTTCACACAAATGAGTATCTATATTGTCTCCAAGGCAGGACTTGAAGTGAGCCAGTAATAAAAAACAAAGACTATGCACAAACCTCTCTAAGATGCTAAACTCTGAAGTAATGCTTAATGTTATTATATTTTGAAGAAAAACACAAATGGAGACCTTTTTTAAACAGCAAAACATAGCGAACCAAACTAGATTGTCGTTAGTTCTATTTGTGCATTTTCTAAAAGAACTCAAAAATGACAAAATGAGGAAAAAATTAAAATATTCTCCAAACTGACTTCACTCTAATTCACAGAATTTAGAATCTGAACAAAGCCTTAGAAGAATTCTCCAGTATGGCTTCCAAGCATTAAAGCCCTTCAGAACAAGAGACTCCATAGTTTTCCTCAGGGTACAGCCACCCTAACAGTGCCCACCACTCCCTAAAACTACCCTCCAAAATCTGATCTGCTGTGCCCCAACAAATGGCTTCTTCCCAGGCCTCAGGGACAAAAGACAGCTAGTCACCAACCTCTATATATCAAATTCACAAGGGCAGTGCTCTCCAAAGACAAGAACTAGCAATGCTACTTAGATTTCCTGTGTTACACTCAAAGAGGTACTCTATAAACAGCCATCAGGACCAAGGCTCAAGGTAATCATGTCTAAGATACAATGAGGCTCTTTCCACAACTAGTAGTCAACAAACATTTACTGAGGACTGGACAAGAGGATGCTTGTCTTTTCTAGGTACCCACCAATAAGGTCACTTGTGTGCTAAACACTGGGATGGATACCACATGAACAAGACCAACTGCTGCCACTAAAAATGTATGAAGTAAAAGAGGGAGCGGGTAACAACATTCAGAGCTCCAAGTCCAGAAAACATCTTTCAGGCAAGCAAAGCAGTGCATGTAGTTAGGAGGTAATAAGTAACTCTGGACATAGTCAGGGGGTAATAAGTAACTCTGGACATAGTCAAGGGGTAATAAGTAACTCTATGTGAAGCATTTGGCGCTCAGCATATAAAACAGGGAGACAAGAAGCAAAGAAGACAGTTGGAAAGCTATTATACTTGACCCATTCAGATGTAATAAAGCCTGAACCAGGGGAAATGGGTCAGGAATGGAAAGAATAAGAGTAACATAGCACTTTAACCAGAAAAACTAGAAATACTATCATGGCCTGTTGCTAAAGCACTGGACTTTTAAGCATGTGCAGTGGCTTCTTCTATCAGCACAGGGGACCTGTCACAGCCTCAAGTTTTAATAAAACTAGGCATGGAACAACGGAGAACAGGAGAGAGGAACAAAAGAACTACTTTCATCCAGAGACCTGTGAAGGGCATCCTACATCTGTTTCCTAGAACACTGATTTCCTGTTTCCCATCCTATCTCTACCCTCAAAGTATTCCATGCCCCTATTTAGCTTATAAGAACATCCAGAGAGGCTAATAGGTATAGAACAGATCCTTAATCAGAGTACTTGGGCTTTTGAACTCATGCTGAAAATCAGGGTTTCTTTAAGTGTATTTTTTCATTATGCTATTACAGTTGTCCCAATATCTTTTCTCTTTCCCCTCCTCCACCCAGTACCCTCTGTCCCTGTCATAATCCCCTCCCTCTTACTTCATGTCCATGGGTCATGCATTTAAGTTCTTTGGCTTCACCCTTTCCTATACTATTCTGAATATCACCCTGCCCCTCTATTTTATACTTACCAATTATGCTTCCTAATCCCTGCACTATTTCCCCCATTTTCCACCTTCCCCTCCCAGCTAATACCCATCCAAATGCTCCCCATATCAATAATTCTAGCCCTATTCTGGTTGTTTGCATAGTTTTTGTTTCTATCAGGTTCTATTGTTGATAGTTGTGTTTGTTATCTTTTTAATGTTTATAACTTTGACCCTCATTTTCTTAGATAAGTCCCTTTAACATTCCATAAAATAAGGGCTTGGTGATGATGAACTCCTTTAACTTTACCTTGTTTGTTAAGCACTTTATCTGCCCTTCCTTTCTAAATGATAGCTTTGCTGTATAGAAGAATCTTTGTTGTAGATCCTTGCTTTTCAGCATTTTGAATACTTCTTGACAGTCCCTTCTTACCTGCAAAGTTTCCTTTGAGAAATCAGCTTAAAGTCTTATAGGAACCCATTTGTAGGTAACCCTTTTTTTCCTCTTGCTGCTTTTAAGATTCTCTCTTTAACCTTTGACATTTTAATTATGATGTGTCTTTATGTGGTCCTCTTTGAGTCTAGCTTATTTGAGACTGTGCTTCATGGACTTGTATGTCTAGTTCCTTCATTATTTTTTCATCTAAGCTTTCAATTTCTTGAGCTGTGCAGCCTGGTCTGGGGCTGGAATCACTCCCCCAGTGTCCATCCTGACTTTTACAATGTGTGTCTGCACTTTCCGCCAGTTGGCCACAACCACTGCCTTGCTGTCAACCATTGCTACACCATGTACTCTCCGCCCTTTCTCTGCCCCTCCTACCAGTCAGAGAGCGTATTGGTTCTCTGTTTGTTTGTTTGACTTCCATGCAGTTCAATTTCCTGGCACTTTTGGTTGTTTTTAGTTTTGAGGTAGTTGTATTTCCTCTTATTGTTGTGAAGGGTGGCGAAGCATGTCTGTCTATGCCTCCATCTTGGCTGGAGGTCTCCTCTTTTGCTGCTTTTCTCTTTTTTTTTTTTCATTATTTTTTCAAATAAGGTTTCCATTCCTTGCCCTTCCCCTTCTGGCATCCCTATGATTCAGATGTTGGTACATTTTTTTGTTTTTTGAGATTTTTTTTTTTTTTTAAAGATTTTATTTATTATTTCCAGAGAGAGGGGGAAGGGAGAGAGACAGAGAGGGAGAGAGACATCAATGTATGGTTGCCTTTCACCTGCCTCCAGCTACAGACCTAGCTGGAGACCTGGCTTGCAACCTGGTTATGTTGCCCTGGCTGGGAATCGAACCAGCGACCTTTGGGTTCGCAGGCCGGCACCTTATCCACTGAGCCACCAGCCAGGGCTTGTTTTTTGAGATTTTTTTAAAAAGATTTTTATTCAGTATTTTCAGAGAGAAGGGCAGGGAGGGAGAAAGAAAGGGAGAGAAGCATCAATGCATGGTTGCCTTTCACCTGCCTCTAACTAAGGACCTGGGTGGAGACCTGGCTTACAACCTGGTCATGTGCCCTGGCTGGGTAATTGAACCAGCAACCTTTGGGTTCTCAGGCTGGCACCAATCACTGAGCCACAGCAGCCAGGGCCTGATGTTGGTATGTTTTAAAGTTGTCCCAGAGGTTCCTAATCCTCTCCTCATTATTTTAAATTCTTGCTGCTTCTTTCTGTTCCAAGTGAATGTTTATTTCTTCTTTTTGTTCAGAATCATTGCTTTAAATCCCAGCATCCTTCCCTTCACTATTGGTCACTATATATTTTTCTTCATTTCACTTTGTATAAACTTCACTTCTTGCTTTACTTTGTGGCCATACTCAATCATTTCTCTGAGCATACTTAGTTTAGCACCAGTGTTTTGAACTCTGCATCTCATAGGTAGGCAGTCTCCTATCAGATAATTTCATTTTTTCTGGGGTTTTGTTCTGTTCTTTCTTTTGGGCCATATATCATTGCCTCCTCAATTTGACAGTCTGCCTGTATTTGTTTCTGTGTGTTGGCTTAGAGCTGCTTTGACTCCACGTCTTGGTAGTATGGCCTAATGTAGTAGGTGTCCTGTAGGGTATAGTGGCACAGTCTCCCCTATCCAAGCTGGATATTCGAGATGCACCCTTTGTGTGGATGAGTACAATCTCCTCTTGTCATGGGCCTTGGTTGTTGTTGGCAGATTAATGGGAGGGATTTAACCAAGCCAGTCAGCTACAAGGAATGGCTGTGACCACCAACCACCAACCTCTGCCCTCCATGAAGCATCAGCTATGCAGGGTCAGGGTGGTGAAGGTCTGACATGGACTGTAGCTGGCCCTGGGGTATCCTGGGTGGTGCAGGCCAAGGTCCACCTCAATCTGTGTTTTGCCTAGGGCACCCAGCCTGGACTATAAAACTATCTGAGATGGCTTCTACTTGCGCTGGGCTTGGAGATTCCTAGGTAAAGCTAAGCTGTGAATCTAATCTGGCTGGTGCTGGTGCTGGTGCTGGTGCCAGGCCTGAAGCTGAGCTTAGCTGCTGCTTGTTTGATAGGAGTTAGAAAGCATAAGCCAGGACCAGTCATTCATACGGAAAAGCAGCTTGTGTAGGCCTGTAAGTTGGGTGGGGTAGTCTCTGAGGATCTCTAAGGCAGATCAAACAGTGTTAGCCAGGTTGATGGAGCACCAGCTTGCTGGCTCTGTGTGGGGAGGGTTCAGAAAAGGGACAATGGCCTCTGCTCACCTTGATGCCAGACACTTCAGTTTTCCCCTGTATACCACTGGTACCTTTCAAGCTGCTACCCCAGTGCTGAAGCTCAGAGGGAGTGAGTCTGAGTAGGTGGGTTCATGTATGGGTTCTTTAAGAGGAACTGCTTGAGGCTCCAGCAATTTCTTCCACTGACTCAATCCCTGCTATTTTTGCAGTAGGAAGTTGTGAGAGCTTACCTTCCTGGCACTGAAACCCTGGCTGGGGGTCTGGTATGGGGCTGGGACTCCTTGTTCCTGAGATAGCCCTCCTGAATTTTTATCCACCACACATGGGTGAGAGGTCAGCCTGTTCTGCATCTGTACCCTTCCTATCCATCTTGATGAATGTAGTTTCAATTCCGTAGTGTCAGACTTTGATTCAAGTCTATTTCTGATGGCTCTGGCTGATGTTTGTTCTACGTATTAGTTGTAATTTTGATGTGGTTGTGCGAAGAAGCAAGCCATCTCTACCAATGTTGCCATCTTGGCCAGATCCACCTCTAGTTTTCAATAAATCTGCTAACTACTGTGATCTACTTGTTCCTGCCATTTCTTTTCTTTCAATTTTTTTAGAAGATAAGCTCCACACTTAACCACATACTCCTTCACCCCTACAAAATCTTGATTATATTCAGACTTGCATCTATTGTCAATTGTGTGTATGTGTATGTGCTAAGAGTGAAAGAGACTAAGAAAAGTCTCAATAAAATTAGAAGAAGATTAAAAAGAGACTAAGGGCCAGGTACTTGCAAATAAACCGTAGCATAGCTTAAGTACTTCCACCTTTCTAAACTCACTTAGGCATTGAGTCAAATTCAACTCCATTTAAAAAATTCTTATCTATTCCTCTCAGGCAGCAGATCTAGGTAGGAGGGA
Organism: Noctilio leporinus; assembly: GCA_004026585.1. NCBI lineage: Eukaryota > Metazoa > Chordata > Mammalia > Chiroptera > Noctilionidae > Noctilio > Noctilio leporinus. Next base: position 52,269 of record PVIW01008464.1, read on the forward strand.
GCTAGACAAGACCATATAGTACAGCATGATTTTAAGTCTCCAGAGTGTGTAAAATAAATAAAATTCTCAGCATAATTGGCATTAGCCATGAGTTATTGGCAATAAACTTCACTTAATAATGAGGTGGGAGAGAATTGGAACCAAACAAGTTAAATGTGCCTATTTCCCAGGGATCAGGGGCCTTAGCTCCACTATTGCTCATTTTCTGGAAAAGACCCTAGGGCAGGGGTGTCAAACTCATTTTCACCAGGAGCCACATCAGCCTCGTGGTTGCCTTCAAAGGGCCGAATGTAATTTTAGGACTATATAAATGTAACTACTCCTTAACAGTTAAGTGAGCTGGGTAGAACCAAGGTCTGGTGCCAAAGGTGCCAGGCCAGATAAAATAAGGTGGAGGGCCGGATTCAGCCCACAAGCATTATGTTTGCCACCTGTGCTCTGGGGGATTCCAGAGTACCTGCATTTCCCACCCAGGCACAATTTCATTAGCAGCTCATTAGCAGGAGTGGCAACCATTTCTGACTCTCATTTTTCATAATATTTATTGGTTAATTGACACTTTGAACACAGGAAGTGCTAAAACCACTTATCAGTCAAATTTAAAAGAAAATGATCGTATTCTACATATACTCTTTGTTCCAATTTATTTTTCTCAAACAGAAATCATAATCTAATAAGGAGGTTAAAAAGCAAAGTGCCAAGATATTGTGCTTTAATTTTAATCCTTTTTCTCCACCCCAGGGATCTTGACTTCATAATTGGCTTTATTTATTCTCTTTTACAGTACCTGTTTCAGCCATGGTCAAACATGTTTCCATAAATTATTTCAAAACAGTTATCAGCTACTTCTGGCCTCTACAATATCCCCAGTACCTCTCAGCTTGGGTGCTCCCTATAGTAGTAAGAGGAAGGTCTATAGGTATGAGTGGAGCAAAATTCTTAGGACAGAATTTCTCTCTACCTCAGCTCTAAAGTGGGGACTCCTAAGTCTCTTTTGGGGGGCTGAGGAAAGAATGCAAATTAAAGTGGGAGAAGAGGAAGATGGAGCAACAGAGAAGATAGTCAAAGAAACAACTGGTCCTGTCTTTTCTCCCACACCCATTTGGGAGAGATTCCCTTAAACACAGGCAGCTTGGCCCTGGTCTGGCATAGCTCAGTTAACTGAACTGTCATCCTATACACCAATCGATGTTTCTCTCTCACATAGATGTTTCTATCTTCTTTCTTTTTCTCTCTCCATCTTCATTCCTTCATCTCCCTCCTTCCCTCACTCTCTCTCAAATCAATAAACACATCCTCAGTGAGGATTTTTTTAATAGGCAAGATAAACAACAAAATGAGATCAGGTACCTGAGCCTTCTTTCAGCTATCAAAGTGTAATGATGAGCCAAATGTATTGTCTCTTAGCTTAAAGTTTTGGATCATCCTTATTAAGAGACCTACTAAGTAGTGCTGTGCTTTGCTTTCTTTTCCTACATTGCAGTTACAGCCTTTAGCATTTGAGTGACTTGGGCAGCTGTCCAGTCCAGTGGTGGATGGCACAGGGTAATCAAGACCTAGGTTTCAGGTCCAGTTCCACCAGTTAAAAGCTCTTAGACCTTGGGAACATAACCTTTTTGTCCCATATACAGAAAAAAGCTCAGAGTACCCACTTCACAGAGTTCAGAGAGTTCAGTGTGAAAACTAAAAGATATTGCATGTGAAATGCTTGGGGTTGACTATAGAAAGCTCTCAGTATTGATGATTGCCTGGCTCTTGCCTCTCTCTGCCTTGCTGAGTTTCCCCAGCTATAAGACCATGATAGATAGTGAGAATGATTGTTAATAGGCTCTCAGTACATACCTGATTAAGTTCTATAGAGAAGAAGTGAGTACAAGATTTTTGTAGAATTTTCCTATCAGACAGCCTCATTAAGGATGCCACAAGTTCAACAACAATCAAGACTTCAGAGCACCCAAACTGAGAGGACAGCAAATGAGCTGGTTAAACCAGGCCTATAACCACCCTGGAAACACCCACTACAGCTTTCCTTGACTGGGGCCACCAGCAGGCAAACCCAGTTAAGGTTTTTTTTGGGGGGGTGATCACTTTCCCACTCCCCAAGACATAAGAATAGAAATCAAAAAGATCATATTTAGCAGCATAACTTAGGCAAGTATGGACAAGATTTAAATAAGAGCCAATGGCCAGCCAGCAACAGGAAGAAGGGTTTCATGTTTCCTGATAAAATTAATCACAGGCTTAAGCCAGTTTTGCAACAATACACCATAGAGCTTCTAAAGCTGCTGTTCTGTTCTGGTTCCAGCTTCTCTGGAGACGGTGCTAGCAAGTACCCACCAAAGCATAGCTGAAGAGGCCTGCAAATTTCAGGCCACTGAGCACATGGTTGGTGCTCCAGCAAACCTGTTTATAGTATACTTCTAGAAAGCAGCCACTTCCAGACCTCCATCCCATCACCGCAGCAGCTGATGCTGCCCCTACCTGGGTCTCCCCACAGTGCTGAAAATCCTGAGCACCTAATGTGAACTCTGCAACTGTCACTTGATTATGTACATTCTACCTGCTACACACTCTCAAGTTCCCTACCAGGGACTCAAGCAGTGCTTCAAAGTTCTGGCCTTTGTTTTCCCTATCCATCATGAGCAGATTCACTCCCTATTGAGTACTTCTGGTCTGGATCCTTTTTGATAGAAATCACTTCCCAAAATACTTTCTCCAGGACATATTCTTTCCAGTTGCCATTTCGAATTTACAGAAGAAAAGGCAAATCCCACAGATCTCCAGGGATACCAGCATCATGAGCTAGAAGGGACCACAGGAAATCATGAGACCTACTCTTCACTGAAAAGATAAATGGTCTCTCCCTGTGACAGGCTTCTGCCACTGCAGCTAGGCAAAGCATCCCCCAGGACAACTCTGTTGGCACTTCCCTTCTTAAAAACCTTCAGTGGTTCTATGTTGCCTGCCAAGGTATCAATCAATCCCCCTGCTGGAGTTCAAAGCTTACCTAATCCTATAAGGCCCTTGCCTGATATGCTCCGTCTAATCTCCCCTCATCCACATTATCCTACGCTCTAGCCAAATGCACCCTATTCTTTCCTTGATCCTTGATATTGCCTCTGCTTACTTTATGCCCATCAAATTCAAAACCCATTTTTAATGACACAGCTTGAATAATTCCACTCAGCATTGTGTATTGTTCTTCCTTTCAGTCTCCAGAGTATCTTGCTAATTCTTATCTAATGACACTTTTTCCATTCATTTTTTCTTAGTCATTTAGGGTTTTGTTACTCATTAAACAGACATTTAAATCAAAGATGAGACATGGCCATTTCTCTTTGGGAAATCACTAATCTAGCAAAAAAACAAATCCATAAAAATATGGTATTTGTCAAATTTTCCCCAGTAGGTTAGAGTCTTCTTGAAGTCAGGACATCTTATATTCCTTATGTTTCTAAACAAAGGGCCTGGTACATAGTAAATGCCCATTATGTATATGTTCCCAAAGATGAATGATTTTATGGAAAGAAAAACAAACAATTTTCTCTTTCTGAAATGTGGAACAGAGGAATGAAATACTGCAAAGACAGCCTCTAATCTGGGACCAGGGGAAAATAAAACTTAATTTAATAAATACAACATGTGCCCTGGCTGGTGTGGCTCAATGGATTGAGCACCGGCATGTGAACCAAAAGGTCACTGATTCGATTCCCAGTCTGGGCACATGCCTGCGTTGCAGGCCAGGTTGCCAGTTGGGGGTTGTGTGGGAGGCAACCACACACTGATGTTTCTGTCCCTCCCTTCCCCTCTCTGTAGGGGGAAAAATTTTTAAATAAATTAATTAAATAAATGTGTATGTTTAAACGTTTTAATTCCACAGTATCACCCCTCACCCCACAAAGAAAATGAAAAAGAAGTATAAAGACTAAGAATTGCACAGACAGAAACAGCAAGAGATTGAAATAGAATGAAGAGAAACATTGCTTAATTCTTAACTGCTCATAAATTTCACACATCAAACTTCGTTGTGGACTTCAGAGTATTATCACCTGATTAGAAGCTTTGGTGGATGAATTATGGGTCATAGCTCTACAACTACTCTTACTAACTTTCAAGTGTTCCCAAGACCACCAAGCAAAAGCAAGAGAGAGCTGGTGGTTAGAAAATCAACAGTAAGAACCATGCCACCTGAGACCAGCTGGTGAAGATACTGAAATTGTATGTGAAATATTTAAGTGTAAAATTACACTTTTCTGAGGAGGTCCACATCTTCCATTAGTTTCTTTAAAGAGGTCTGTAAATCACTCTCCAAACACACACATAAACATGCATACCTTGGAGAGCCTTTGAGCCAAGAATTGGCACGGCCACACAGCAACAGGCATTCTAGAACACTATAGCAAAGGATATAAATCAGTACAAAGACTTGGGTATTCATCTAATAAAACTGTAACTACTCTTTCCATTTGACCCAGTAGATTATATTTCTAGGAATTTACCCAACAGAGACATTTGCAGAAGTGTACAATGATATGAATAGAATGTTCACTATAGCATTTTAGTCATTATAAACAATGAGAAACAACACACTATCAGTAGGGAATTTGTCATGTATTACAGCATATCCCTTTCATGAAATACAATAGTCTTCAACAAAGAGGAGGGAGACTGAAATAAAAAGATGACTAAACACTAAGCAAAAAGAACAAGTTGCAAATATGTAATTTTACTTTTCTTTTTAAAGAACATACATGTTAATGTGGCAGCAGCTAGTTTTGCAGCTAGGGTTTTAATCTATCCAAATCCCCACTTAAAAATAATAATAAACTCAAATAGCAAAGCCAACTCCATAAACAATATTTACATCAAAACTAAGTAAAAAGATACCTACAAATCCCAAAATAGAAGCAGATGAAAACAAATCACCAAGACATCAGATTTTCATGGTATCAGTCTCCATATGGACAGACACAAGAACCAATGAGGTGTCTGACAGACTTGAGAAAGGAAAAAGAAAATATTAACTAAAACAGGGGTCCCCAACCTCTGGGCCTCTGACTAGCACTGGTCTGTGGTCTGTAAGGAGCCAGGCCATACAACGGAGGTGAGCCTGAATGTAATGTACTTGAATCATCCTGAAACTACCTTCCACCTCAAGTCCTTAGAAAAACTCTCTTCCATGGAACAGGTCCCTAGTGCCAAGAAGGTTGGGAACCATTGCACTAAAAACAGTGGGGCAGGCCCTGGCTGGGTTGGCTCAGTTAATGAGAGCAGCATTCTGCTATGCCAAGGTTGTGAGTTTGACCCCCTAGTCAGGTACATATAAAAAATAACCAATGAATGCATAAATAAGTGAAACAAATCAATGTTTCTTTTTCTCTCTTTCCCCCTTCCTGTTCCCCACTCTCCCCCTAATTCTCTCCCTCTAAAATCAATAAATAAAAAGTAAATTCCAGGCCAGTGTGGATCAGTTAGTTGTAATGTCATCCCATATACTAAAAGGCTGCAGGTTCAATTCCTGGTCAAGGTACACGTCTATGTTGTAGGTTCAATCCCCAATTGGGGAGCCTATGAAAGGAAACCAATTGATGTTTCTCTGTTACATCAATCTTGATGTTTGTGTCTTTCTCTCTCTCTCCCCCTTTCCCTCTCTCCCTCTCTCCCTATCCCATCCCTCCCCTTCCATCCACTTCCTTTCTCTCTAAAAACAATAAAAAAATATCCTCAGGTGAGAATATAAAAACATTTCTAAATAGAAAATATTTTTTAAAAAACCACAGTGAACCAATGGGAGAATGGCAGTTGAACCTAGAAGGGATTATCCCCAGTATAAAGTGGGCAAAGTATAGGAAGCCTGTGATAAGTTCTCAAGGAGCTAGACCAGTCCCACTGAAATCTAAACTTTTTTTAAAATATTTTTTATTCATTATTTTTAGAGAGAAGGGCAGGGAAGGACGAAGAAAGGGAGAGAAGCATCACTGTATGGTTGCCTTTCACCTGCCTCCAGCTACAGACCTGGCTGGAGACCTGGCTTGCAACCTGGCCTGCAACCTGGCTGGGAATTGAACCGTTGACCTTTGGGTTCACAAGCTGGTGCTCAATCCACCTGAGCCACACCAGCCAGGGCTGAACTCTAAAATTTAATCAATCAGTGCTCTATGTCAGGACTGGATCCCACGTTGACAAGACACGTCTGGAAGCGAAATCAAAATTTAGCAGAAATGGAATAACAATAATAAAGGAAAACGAAGGTCCATATACAAGTTGGGGAAGAAAAAAGAGCCAGGAAACCTCATAGAGAAAGCTGCCAGGTTCTTAAACTACTGAAAACAACAGGACAGCCAAAATGGAGATGTAGGTAGGTAGACATGCTACATCTCCCTCCATAACTAAGAACGAAACAAAACTAGAGACGAGAAGATCTAGAAAATTGAGCTGCATGGAAGTCCAACAAACAAAGATATAAAGAAGAAATACTCATCCACACAGGACGGGTAGAGCCAGGGCAGAGAGGGTGCGGTGTAGGGGCAGGGGCAGTGGCAGTGGTGGCAGTGGCCACAATGACAGCGGCCACAGTGACAGCAACTGTGGCCAGTCAGCAGAAAGCACAGTCACACATTTTAAAAAGTAGGGAGGACCCCTGGCTGGTGGCACAACGAATAAGGTGCCGGCCTGCGAACCCAAAGGTCACTGGTTCGATTCCCCAGCCAGGGCACATTAATGAGGTTGCAAGCCAGGTCTCCAGTCAGTTCCATAGCTGGAGGCAGGTGAAAGGCAACCATACATGAATGTTTCTCTCCTTCTCTGCCTCTCTCCCTTCCCCTCTCTCTAAAAATAATAAATAAAATCTTAAAAAAAAAAAAAAAGAGGGGGAGGTAGAGGCAAAGAAGGGGAGCAGCTTAGACAAGAACCTAGTATAAAGGAACCATGGACATGGACAACAGGTGGGACTGACTTTGGGGGGAATGGGTGGGTGGGGAGGAGGACAGAGGGGGAAAAAAAAAAAAAGAGTAGGGAGGGCCACCTGGGGAGCACTCCCAGCACCAGACCAGAGCACATTGCTCAAGGTTTCAGCGCCCTGGAAATGAAGCCTCATTGCTTTTGACTGCGAAAAACAGTGGGGGTTGGGGCAGAGGAAGAAACTGCCAGTCTCCAGGCAGAGTCCATTTGTTTAGAAGGCCCTCACAATCCTAGAATGTCTGCAGACACACCACTCTGGGAACCAACAACTAGAGAGGTGCCAGTCCCATGTGGGAAGTGGGAGAAGTGCCTGGAAAAGAAGTGAGTGCTGAGCAAGCAGCAATGTTCCCTTTCGGATCCCTTCCCCACAGAGCCACAACATGGTGAGATCAGTCACCTTCACTGACAAATACCTAAGGCTCCATCCCTTACAATGCAACCGGTGTGACAGCTCTACCTAAGACACAGAAGCCAACATAGGAGCCTATCAAGTTGAGAAGTCTGAGAAGTATGGTCCTAAAGAGGAAATAGGTTAAGGTTCCAGTGGGAGAACTAATTGAGGAGGAGAGAGCCAACCTCACACAGAGTTCAAAATACTGGTGGATAAAGATGCTCACAGACTTGACAGATGTCCTTAAGTATGGCAAATGCAGAAGGGAAGAAAGGAAGGCTATTCTAAGTGAAATGAAGGAAAGTCCACATAAAACCAATGGTGAAGGGAAGGAAACTGTGGTTTAAATCAATGATTTGGAATGTAAGGAAGAAATAATCAGTCAACCAATATAGAATGAGAAAACAAGAATTCAAAAAAAAATGAGGAGAGGCTTAGGAACTTCTGGGAAAACTTTAAACATGCCACCATCCAAATTATAGGAGTGCGAGAGGGAAATAAGAAGAGCAAGAAATTGAGAACTCGTGTGAAAAAATCATGAAAAAAAACTTCCCTAATCTGACAAAAGAAATAAACACACAAGTCCAGGAAGCACACAGAGTCCCAAATAAGCTAGACCCAGAGGACCACAACAAGACACATCATAATGAAAATGCCAAATGTTAAAGATAATGAGAGAATCTTAAAAGCAGCACAAGGGAGTTTCTATAAGACTCTCAGCTGACTTCTTAAAAGAAACTTTGCAGGCAAGAAGGAACTGGCAAGAAGTATTCAAAGTGATGAAAAGCAAGGGCCTACAACCAAGATTACTCCATACAGCAATCATTTAGAATAGAAAGGCAGATGAAGTGCTTTCTTATTTAAGAAAGTAAATTTCAGCCCTGGCTGGTAGCACAGTGGTTAAGGCACCGGCCTGGGAACCCAAAGGTCGCAGGTTTGATTCCCCAGCCAGAGCACATAACCAGGTTGCAAACCAGGTCTCCAGTCAGGTCTGTGGCTGGAGGCAGGTGAAAGGCAACCATACACTGATGTCTCTCTCCCTCTCTGCCTCTCTCCCTTCCCCTCTTTCTAAAAATAATAAATAAAATCTTTAAAAAAAAGAAAAGAAAAAAGACAACAAACTTGGAACCATCAACAACCAATCTAAAAGATAAAAACAAAAGCAAACTAAGCAGACAACCAAAATAGGACCAGAAGAATCGTAAGTATGGGGGGTTCATTGAGAGGATTATCAGCTGGGAAGGGGATGGCGGTAAAATGGGGAAAGGGTGCTGGGACTAGGAAACATAATTGGTGGGTACAAGATAGGCAGGGAGAAGTTAGGAATAATAGAGGAAAGCATGTAATCAGAGAACTTATATGTACAACTCATAGAAATGAACTAAATGAGAGGGGTGGGTCTGTGGAAGGGAATGGAGCTCTTGAGAGGAGCAAAGGGAAAAGCATT
>PVIW01008465.1:0-11262 GCA_004026585.1 Noctilio leporinus
AGGGAGGGAGGGAGGGAGGGAGGGAGGGAGAGAGGAAGGAAGGAAGGAAGGAAGGAAGGAAGGAAGGAAGGAAGGAAATGTAATTGAATTAGGATATATAAAGAATTTACAAAAAAGACTCTTAGAAAAAGCATGGCCAGTGTGGAAGAAAACTACAAGATGTTGGGCTAGCAACAGGAGACATTCTTACTCTTAAACCTGAAGGGGCCAAAGTAGGGAAGTGGAAAGGAAGTTTATGGGGAGGTGGGACAGAGGGTACCAGAGACATAGAAGCCCCTGTGCAGGGGACTGCCTTATGTGAGCTGAGACCTTCAACAAGACATGAGGCATACCCAAGGAGTCCCCTACTGTAGAGGAAGAATGGCAAAATAATCATGCAGACTCACTGCTGGTGTTCCTTTGTCTCTTGCTGGGGTGCTCCATTGTCAGAATCTAGTTGTAAACCAGAGATGGGAAGGGCCTCTTCTTCAGTCCATCCAGGTCACCTCTCTGCACCGAGCAAGTGAAAAAACGTTGAGAGTAAACCTGAAGGGATAAATGGAAGTCATGCAATGCAGCCAGTGGTTTTAATCACACAATCATACACACACACACATGCACACACACACACACAATATCTCAGCATATAATAAATTTAGAAGAATTATAAAAGATAAATCAGTATTCTGTGACTGGAGCAGGACATTATAAGGTGTCCTGAGCAAATGGTAGTACAGAAAGAAAGTGCTCAAAATAACAAAAACCCACAATGGTGGCACATGGGAGCCAACTAAAAATGTTCACAATGACCAAAACTGGAATCATTGGCATAATAAAATGAAGCAGTACACAATAAACATCAAGTCCACCCTGATATAATAATATGATTGAAGAAGTAATTTTAAAAATGAAGAGGGGGGGAAGAGACAAGGAAGGGGAGCAGTTTAGACAAGAACCTATTATGGAGGAACCATGGACATGGACAACAGGTGGAATTGACTTTGTGGATGAATGGGTGAGTGGGGAAGAGGACAGAGGGGAGCAAAAAGGGGATGGATGTAATAAACAATAAAATTAAATTTAAAAAATAAAATAAGATAAAATAAATAAAGTACCTAACCTTGTATGGAGAAAATAAAAATGAGGAAGAAGAGTCAAATTTTTCCTGTAGACTAATTTCATATAATTTAGTAAATTCTTTATCCTCCAAACCTTACAGCATAACTCCTGATTCCTTCAGTGTGCATAGGGTATAGCAAATTTTCCTCCAAAGAGGACAGTATGTGGAGAGGGTGGGGGAGGAGGGAGAGGAACTTCACAGGGGAGAAATCTGAAACCTCAGCCAGGTAAGGGAGATCAACACTCACAATGATGTCATGATGATAGTATTACCCTTACTATAATAAGATGAAAATGGAACTTTACCCCTGTGGTCTTCCTCCCCATATCCAGTGGGAATCAATGGGAATCTGAGGATCCAGTCTTCCCGAAAACTTGGACTGGACCATCCCATGGGAGGGGTGCTTCCTTTGTTTCACCAGTGGCATTTAACTGCTTAGTTTGATCCATCCTGCTGGGCTCCTCAGTGAGGGGGAAATAGCACGTGGCTGGGATTTGAGCCTCACCCTGCTCAATGGGACAGTGCACCACAGCCAAACTTTTGGCCCTGTTCAAGGTTGGGTGAGGGTAAGAACTTCAGCCCTGCCCTGCTGTGACCAGCTGCGTGAAGAGATTGGACTACCTAATAGTGCTGATTTTTGGCCCGCTGCTGCTTGGCTTGGTGGTGTGGGGGTACCATGTAAAGCTGGGTTTTGGTGACTGTTTCTCCCAAGAGGCTTCTGTCCAGAAGTCAGACTGGAGAGTGCTGGGCTCTGCACCTGCATTTTCATGGAAGCTGATCTGAGCATCCCTGCAAGTTCAGCCCACATTGCCCTGGAAAGGAGAGGAAATGCCTGCTTGCCTTCCTCCATGATGCCCATGCCGGCACCATCCTCAGTGGGAGACTAGTTGAATCAGCCCTTCCACGTCCAGGATATCTCTACTGAGCATAGTTCCATGGGACAAGAGAGAGCACTCAGAGTGAGAAGGGTGAGGAGGATGGGGTGCAATACCCAAAGCAGAGCCAACTTTTGGAATCCATAGGCTCCACCCACCAGCGTACTAGGGGACTACATGCTGAGGTTGGGAAAATCCAGGACAGGCATGGCTTGGGGAAGGAGAACACACCCACCATCTTTTATGAAGTTTAAACAGCACCAACCTCATGGGAGATTCAGTGGCCTCACATGGCCAGTTCCATCACAGGCTTTTTCAGAAACTGAGCCTTTTCAGTGGCTAAGCTGGGCAGCAGACCAGCAGGCAGAGGCAGGCAGAAGTGGATCCCAGGGTACCTTAGGACATTTGCTGACCTGTCCCTATTCCCTGGGCTCCTAAAAGTCTGCCTTGGAGCACAGTCTGACTCTTCCTGTGCACAACCAAACTGAGCAAAGGCAACAAACTTGTGGATTGGTTGTAGCCTAAGACAGGCTTTCCAGGGCCAGCCTTAGATAACATCTACCTAGGATCCCACAACACAACCTCTCCTGAGGCTCTGAGCCAGAACAACAAGTAGCCAGATTCAGACAGCATTGGAAGAGGAGCTCACAGGCTTCACAAGCAAAATAGCTAAAGTGAGATCACAGCAGACATTAAACTCTGCTGAGACAAACTCCACTTTTTCTTTTTGATTCTTTTATCTACTTCATTTTTATTTTTCTCTTTTATATTCCTTTTTAATGGAAACTTTTTTATTTTTAATCATTGTTCTATTACAGTTGTCCAAATTTTTCCCCCATTTCTATCCACTGCCCGGCCCTCCCCACAGTCAATCCCCACCCTATTGTCCATGTCTATGGGTTATTTATACTACTTTCTTAACCAGACCTTTCCCCTTCTTCCTGCCCTTCTCCCACTCACCCTTGCCCTCTGGTCACTGTCAGTCTGTTACTTGTTTTCATGCCTCTGGCTCTATTTTGCTCACTTTGTTCATTAGGGTCCAGTTATAGGTAAGATCATATGGTATTTGTCTTTCATTGCCTGGTTTACTTCACTAAGCATAATACTCTCCATTTCCATCCATGTTGTCGCAAAAGATAGGAGTTCCTTCTTTCTTTCTGCTGCATAGTATTTGATTATGTAAATGCACCACAGTTTTTTTTATTAACTTATCTACTGAGGGGTACTTAGGCTGTTTTCAGCACTTGTCTATTGTAAATAATGCTTCTATGAACATACCAGTGCATAGGTTTTTGAACTGGTGTTTCAGGGTTCTTCAGGTGTAAACCCATCACCTGGATCACTGGATCAAAAGGCAGCTTCATATTTATTCTTTGAGGAAATTCAATACTGTTTTCCACAGTGGCTGCACTAGTTTGCATCCCCACCAACAAATGGACTAGGACTCCCTTTTCTCCACATCCTCTCCAGCACTTGTTTGTTGATTTGTTACTAATGGCCATTCTGACAGGTGTGAGGTGGTATGTCATCATGGTTTTAATTTGTGTCTCTCTTATAGCTAGTGACTTTGAGCACCCTTTTATATTATGGACCTTCTATATGTCCTCCTAGGGGAAGTGATTGTTCAGGACATTTGCCCATTTTTTAATTTGATTTTTTTGTCTTCCTGTGTTGATTTGTATGTGTCATATATTTTGGAGATCAAACTTTTGTTCCATATAGCAGGTTCCCTTTTGAGTTTGCTGATGTTTTCTTTAGCAATGCAAAAGCTTTAATTTGATATAGTTCCATGTGTTTATTCTTTCCTTTACATCCCATGCTCGAGGAGATACTTGTATATTGGTAAAAAAAAAAAAAAAAAAATTGTTACACAGGATATTGGGAGTTTTACTGCCTATGTTTTCTTCTAGGACTTTTATGGTGTTGCAATGTATATTCAAGTCTTTTATTCAACCTGAGTTTAGTTTGGTGTATGGTGCAAGTTGGTGGTCTATTTTCTTTCTTTCTTTCTTCCCTTTCTTTTATTTTTTTTGCATGTCCCAACAACATTTGTTGAATAAGTTAATTTTATTCCACTTCATGTTCTGTCCCCTTTGTCAAATATTAATTGACCAAAGAGACCAAGGTTTATATCTGGGCCCTTTATTCTCTTTCATTGATCTATGTGTCTGTTCATATGCCATTATCAGATTGTTTTGATTACAATGACTTTGTAATATAATTTTATATCAGGTTTTATGATCCAGCCTATTTTGTTCTTCTCTCTCAAGATTGCTGAGGTTATTTGGACTCACTTATGATTTCATATAAATTTTTAAAATTTTGTTCAAATTCTGTGAAATATGTCATTGGTATTTTAATAGGGATTGCATTAAATCTATAGATTGCTTTGGGCAATATGGACATTTTAATGATGCTAATTCTCCCCATCCATGAACATGGTATATGCTTTCATTTATGTGCATCTTCCTTAATTTCTTTCTTAAGTGCTCGGTAGTTATTTGAGTCTAGGTCTTTTACCTCCTTGTTTGTTTATTCCTAGATACTTGACTTTTCTTGTTACTATTGTAAATGGGATTTTTTTCTCAGTTTTAATTTCTCATATTTCATTGTTGGTGTACAAACATTCTTTTAATTTCTGAATATTGATTTTGTATTCCACTGTTTTGCCAAATTCACTTCACTTATTAGCTCAAGTAGTTTTTGATGAAGCCTATAGGGTTTTCTATGTACATTACATGTCACCTACAAACACCAACAATTTTTATTCCTCCTTTCCAATTTGGATCTTTTATGTCTTTTTCTTGTTTAATCACTGTGGCTAGAATATACAATACTATGTAAAATAGAAGTAGTGAAAGCATACACCCTTGTCCTGTTCCTGATTTTAAGGGAAATTTTTAAAATTTATGCCAATTCAGTATCATGTTTACTGTAGATTTTTCAAATATGGCCTTTATTATGTTGAGGTATGCTTCCTCTACTCCAACTTTGCTGAATGTTTTTATCATAAATAGATGCTGTATTTTATTAAATCCTTTTTCAGCATCTATTAATATGATCATGTGATTTTTGCCTTTCATTTTGTTAATGTGATGTATTACATTTTTTGACTTGCAAATACTGTACATCTTTATATTCCTGGCATTAATCCCACTTGAGCACAGTGTATGATCTTCTATTATATCGCTGGATCTGGTTTGTCAGTATTTAGTTGAAGATTTGCATCTATGTTCATCAGCAATATTATTCTCTAATTTTCTTTCTTGGTTATATTTATACCATATTTTGGAATTAGGATAATGTTGGCCTCACAGAAAGAGCTTGGGAGTCTTCCCTCTTCTTAAATTTTTTGGAATAGTTTGAGAAGGATAGGAATTAGCTCTTCCCTCAATGTTTGTCTCCCCATTTTAGTTGACTCTTCTTGTTACCTTGACTTACTATGGTGGTTTTTGTGGTGTGATCTTTTGAGTTAGTACACCTATAGGGTTCAGTGGTGCACTCACTTTGATGTCCTGGTCTGAATGCTCTAGAGCTTCCTTATTGTATTTGGGCTTTGGTTGTTATTGGGTCACTCTTGATGGGTTCTCCCTTCCAGCTGGCTGATTGAGAGTTGCAACTCCTGCTACATCTTGTATGCTGTCTTAAAAAACAATATTACCAGAAAACCCAACCCATACCAGCAGAAATACCTCACTACCACATTAGCAGTAGCAACAGCAATTGAGCAAAGAATAATAAAGGATGAGAGAGATGAAGAATTTTATAAGATAGGAAAAAGGGAATATAAGGTAATTAAAAGAAAGAACCATTATCTTGAGTTGGAAGATGAAGGAGAAATAATGAGTGGGGAATAGAAATGAGGTGAAGAAAGGGAGAGCATAAAATTTAAAACATAAGTAAAACAAGGAAGGTTGATGGCAAAATAGAGTAAGAAATGGGAAGAGTATACCATGAAGTTTGAAATAAAATTTAAAAGGCAGTGAACCAAAGAGAACAAAATTACAGAAAAAACACAGCAGGGTTAATAGCAACAAAAGCTGAGCAATAATTAATAAAGATGAAAAGGGAATAAGAATATTATAGAAAAGAGAATGTGAGATGTCTACAGTAGAGAAAAATGGTTTTAGAAGATAGAGAAACACTAAGAGTAAGGAGTAGAATCCAGGCTAAGAAAGGAAAAAATAAAAATATAATTCCTAACTCAAACGAGAAAGGGAAGGGGGAAGGTAAAATGGAGTAATACAGGGAGAGAGTAATCTCTGAAGATTGAAGTACAAAAAATAGTGAACAAATAAGAATGCTGTTGAAGAACAGCACAGCAATAACTGTATTATCCACACCTAACAAGCCACAATTTATAAATGTAATAAGAATATTTGAAGAAGAGGAGAAAGAATGAGAGCTGACTAAAGTAAGAAAAATAGTTTAGAGAGGACAGGAGGAGGAGAAATCATAAGAGTAAGGAATAGGAACACAAGATGTAGCGTGGTAGAAAATAAAATTTACAACAACATTAAGAAAGGGCAGGAAGAAGGCAAATAGAGTAAGGCAACAGAAGGGCCAATGTGAGATTTGAAATAACAGTAAAAAAAAATACCAAATCTGAATAAGACAATTAAAAAAAAAAAAAAAAAGAGACCAAGAATAGTGAATTCATTGAAACAAAATTGGACCAAACAATACTGAGGCCGTGTGAAGAAAGAAAATAAAAACACCCACACATTCTGAAGAACAGCAAGGTGAAATTCACCTCAACTCTTTTGGAGTTTGCCTTATGACTTCTCTTTCTGGATCTGGCTCTGGTTTTATGTCACCTCAAGGAACCAGGGTGGGCCTTCTAACTTCTGGCAACATCCCTTGTATCACCTTCATCTGTCTCTAGGGGAAGCTTCTGTTGCAGTTGGAAGGGTGGGGTCCTTAGGTCTCCCCTGGGAGACACTGTTCAGTCTTCTGAAGACATGGTGGGTGTGTTCTGCCTGCCCTGCACCACCCTTCTTGGTCTGTCCCAGCTTATTTCAAATAATAAATAGTTTCTGCCCTGACTGGTCACACAGTGGATAAGGCACCAGCCTGCAGACCCAAAGGTCGCTGGTTTGATTCCCAGCCAGGGCAACATAACCAGGTTGCAAGCCAGGTCCGTAGGTGGAGGCAGGTGAAAGGCAACCACACATTGATGTCTCTCTCCCTCTTTGCTTCTCTCCCTTCCCCTCTCTCTGAAAATAAATAAATAAATAAATATATTTTAAAAATAATATATAGTTTCTGATTAAATTGTTGTCCATTTCACAGGATGGGGAGATGCAGCAATCTGTATAAAAGGGCCAACTCTCTCCTGCTTGGTATCAATAGCAGCTCTTTGTGCAAGCCTATCAGAGGCTGGGAAGAGCCCTGAATACCTCTTGCTGCGTCATTCTCTGATACCTCTCCTTCATTGGCCTCAGCAAAATAGAGCCATAGGAACCAGTGTATTTTGTCTCCCTGAGAAATGTTCAAAATGGACTCTTTAGGCATTCTTTTTGCTGTCTTTCTCTTGGGGAAAGGCACTCTGAAGGATTCTTGAGCCTGTTTTGCAGATTTGCCCTGTTCTCATAATAGGTGAGGGCTGGGTTTGACCTTTCCTTCCCAAAGGTTCCACCAGGGAAGGGGGCTCTGTCTAGGTTTAAATATTCTCAGGTGCACAATTCCCAGCCCACTGCCCTTGTGGCATACAGGGGCCTGCTTTTATACTTTGGGCAGCTGTACCAGGCTGAGACCAAGAAATCCCCTTGCCGTGCACCTGTCTGATCAACTGGCCCAACTGCACTCAGTGGAAGCAAATAATGCCCCCAATCCTTTCCCCTGGCTGGCAGGGCAGCTGCACAAAGGGCCCCTGACCAACATGCCTTAGCTTCTCTTTGAAAAAGTCTCTCTGTGCACTCCCACTGTAGAACTGAGTCACTGTTCAGCTTTCCATACAAGATAGCTCTCCAAAAAGTCAAGAGTCTCTCACAGTCACAGGTAACCATTGGCCATTCTCCTTCACCAGACCCAGAGGCATATAATATTCCTCTCTGGCTCTATTCCAGTTGATGTTTACCAATGAAGCTATGGATGCATTTCTCACTGTGTGTGTGAGTAGCCTAGATCTCTGTGACCTAGTGTCTCCAAGTTGCACCTAGCCCGGGCCTGGGGATTCCCTGCCCTGGGACAGGAGGGAGCTACAATGCTGTGATCTCTGACCCAGGTCTTCTTGGATGCAGGTTCCATAGGTGCCATGGCTTCAGGTGCCACATAAGGCTTACTTCACAGTTCACTCATGAAATCTCCTTATTGCCTGTTGTGAAGCATATTCTGTATTCCTTGGCCTCCAAACTTCATATTAATGCAGATTCTATTGAATATTCAGTATAGTTTTCAGAAGATGTCCAAGCTGGGTGCAAAAGCTAGTGGACTCTGCTTCCACCTATTTGGATGCTATGTTCAAAAAACCTCAGAATGTACATTCTTTTCATGTGCACATGGAACATTTTCAAAGACAGACCACATATTAGGACCCAAAATAAGTCTTAACAAATAAAAGAAGTTTGAAATCATACCAAACATCTTCTCAGATAACAGTACATAAAACTAGAAAATAACTACAATTTAACAAACTGAAAAACATTCAAACACAAAGAGGCTAAGTACCATGTCATTGAATAAGGAATGGGCTCTCAGTTCCAGCAAGATGGCAAAGGAGTAAGTGGAATTACACCAATCTCCTCCCAGGTCACATCTGGAAGTACGTTTCTGGAGAAAAAGTCAGCTGGAATTACCAACAGAACTCCAGCTGGAAAGAAGCCTTATAAACACTGACAGAACAGAAGAAGGCACTTCAACACAACATGACTGGTATGAATCATGGAAGCATGAGTGGGCTGACTGGGCCCCCACCTGAGGCAGCAGCTGAAGGGATGGAGCCAGGGGCTCCACCTGAGAATGGTGGGTTCTGGTACCCCAGCTGGGTTTCCTAGCCTACAGCAGCAGGGCATACAGTAGAGCAGAATCCAGCTGAGAAGGCCAGAAAGCCCTGAAATTTACTAGTCTAAGAGAGCTCTGGACACAGAGAACCACTAGGGTGACCACGATGAAAATACATTGGCACCCACCTACCCTGGGCTCCAGTGGAGAGATGGCATAGTGGACTGGAGACACCTAGAGAGAGTTTGAGCCTGTGGCTTAGAGGAGAGAAGTGGAGAAACAGCTGTGGGGATCCTGGTGCTGACTCGTCACCCACACCTCAGAAGCACCAACTGGCTTCTGTAGGAGGGGTCCCCATAGCTCCACCCACTGGAAGCAACCTGCCCTGCCTAGCTGTATCTGACCTTGGCACCTAATCACAATTCTTTGATTTACATCCAAATAAAACTCTCTTGCCCTGCCCTGTCTGAGCATAGAGACACTAGTAGGTACCTGAAGAGGTATCTCTCCCCAAGTAGTGCCTGGGCCTGGCAGCTGATCACAAGCACTCGGACTTAGAGTTGGGTAAGTCAGTCAGCCCTGAACAGTGGGGCATAAGCCTGGTGACTAACCTTGGATTCATTACTTTGCAACTAAGTCAGTACTTCTCATTCAGCAGAGCCTAAACCTGGCTGCTGATTACAAACACTCTGACTTACAGCTGGGTCAGTAACACAGCCCTGCACAGTGGCCTGTGAGGCTGGTGGCTGATTGTGGATTCATTGATTGGCAACTGAGTCCGTCATACTTGCCCAGCAGTGCCTGGGTCTGGCAGCTGATTACAAACTCTCTGACTTATACCTGGGTCAATCTGTCAGCCATGCACAGTGATGTGTGACCCTGGTGGCTGATCATGGAATCATTGGTTCACAACTTAATTGGTGTGTCCTGCCCAGTGGAACTTGGGCCTGGCATCTTACCACAAACTCATTGGATCATAATTGAATCTTTCCGTATAGCCCGGTGGCCCCATAGACTAGCAGTTGATCACAGATTCATTGGATTACAATAGAATGTTTCAGTCAAGCCTGGCGCCAAATGAGCCTGGTGGCTAATAACAGATACATTGGATTATAATAGAACCTTGCTGTCTAGCCCATTGGCTCCTGAGCCTGGGGGCTGAACACAGATTTATTGAACTACAATTAGATCTTCCTACCTAGCTCAGAGATGCCTGGACTAGGTGGCTGATCACACATTCATTGATTTACAGCTGAATCTGTCCCACCAAGCTGCACCTGAGCTGGTGACCGATTCATTGGATTACAATTGAACCTCTCTGTCTCACCCAGCAGCACCTGAGTTTGGTAAGTTCCTTGATTTACAACTGAATCAGTCTGTCACCCCAAGCTGCTTAAGAGCCTGATAGTGGATCATGGATAAATAGGATTAAAACTGAAAAATCCTTGCAGCCTAGCAGTTCCTTAGCCTGGCAGTAGATCACAGTAGGTTCGGATTACAAAGAAACATAAATATGGAGAGAAAAAGACCAGTCCATCACTGAAAGGAAAAAAGAATCTCCAGAAAGATAACTAAATGAAACAGAGGCAAGTAAAATATCAGATATGGAATTAAAATAATGATCATGGAGAAGCTCAATGACCTCAGCCAGCTCAAAGAAAACTACAAACAACTCCAGGAGAACTACAAAGAACTCCAGGGAAGCTCAAGGAACTTACTGGGAAGTACAGCATTCAAAAGGACATAGAAACTATCAGTAAGAGCCAGGAGGAAATGAAGAATACAATTTCTGAATTGAAGAATACAGTAGAAGGAATCAACAGCAAGCTAGAGGAAGATGAGGATGAGATCAACAAGCTGGAGGACAGCTTACAAAAATATCCCAAGACAGTGCAACAGAATGAAAAAAGGCTGAAAAAGAATAAAGAGGTTTTAAATCAAAAGGCATAGGGTAGCCAAAAGGATAAGAAAACATGACCCACATATATGCTGTCTTCAAGAGACCCACCTCAGAACAAAAGATTGACACACATTGAGAGTTCAGGGATGGAAAAATATATATCAAGCAAATGGACATAGAAAAAAAAAAAAAAAGCTGGGGTAGCAAAACTTATTTCAGACAAAATAGATTTTACAATGAAGTCCATAAGAATGGATAAAGAAGGGCATTTCATAATACTTAAGGGAACAATCCATCAAGAAGAAATAACTCTGGTAAACATATATGCACCCAACATAGGAGCTCTGAAATATATAAGGAAAATCTTGGAGGACTTCAAAAAGGATATAGACAGCAACACACTAATGCAGGGGATTTTAATACCCCACTATCAATAATGGACAGAT